>PVKV010020495.1:0-39662 GCA_004027835.1 Alouatta palliata | reverse complement strand
CCCCCAGCTGCCCCAGCTGCCCCAGCTCCCCCAGCTCCCCGAGCTTCCCCAGCCCCCCTCTCCCTCAGCTCCACCTCCTGCTGCTTCAGAGCAGCATCCCCCTGCCCCTGGCTGTGCCTCCCTTGCTGGTGCTGCCTCCATCAGAGAAGGCCTTTCTGCTCCCCTGTCCACAGAGGCCCAGGAGATTGCAAGATGCTGGCTGGGGGTGCTGTGGTGGGGGCCCCAGCCTGCTTCATCTTTATCCCATGAAGCCTGGGGACACGGAGCTGAGCCTGCAGTGCCCAGCACTTGCTCTATTCTGTCCACAGAACGTTCCACCCGAAAGTGACCTTGAGGAAGGCATCCATTGGGACATCTGCAAAGTGAGTGACCCTGTGACTTTGTGGGGATCACCCTGATTAACTCAGTGGGCTACAGATCTGTTTTTACTCACTTATTTGTAAATTTGGAAAATTTGGGACCAAATTGTTTTTGAACTAGCCATGCAGCTTTGCGTAACACAATTTATGAATGAAAAGCAGAGGTGGGTTTGGGTAAAAGAGAAGTAGCTCATTGAGTTCTCTTTTTAAAGACATTGTAATAGCAGAGAAGCTGAAAGAGGAGTTACAGCAAGAGCATACACCTATCGTTCCTAATTTATAATTATTATTTATGTTCACATTAAAAATTGCAAGAAATAAAACATCGTAGAGGCTGCCAGAAGCCCCAGGGCCCCTCTGCTCTGAGAGACAGGGACCGTGGTCAGTGCCGTGTGGCTTTCTTGTCCACGTATGTTCATTTCAAATTCATGTACAACGCTTCATCCTTCCTCTGAGCTCTGTAGCTTGTTTTCTCTGACGTGAGGTTGCCTGGATGCAGCCACGCGCATGTGTCTATTGAAATCATGTCTTGAACCAGGACCCCCAGGTGTCCCGGAGCGAACCCCTCCTGGGGCACATGCAGGTGTCTCCACCTGTCCTGTCTCCAGCCGCACTCAGGAACCACCCTGCCCCCTCCCCCTGCACACGTCGGCTCCTTTCTCTCTGTAGACGCAGATCGCTGGATCTTGGAGCTGGCCTGTTGTCATGGTCACCCACTGGCCTGGTGTCCAGGGCAGATTTATCTGCGCAGGAGCTGAGGAGCCACCTGCTAGCTTCCCCTGGCTCCCTTGAGGGGTTCTCACCCCCATGCTGAGGTGAGGCCACCCAGGGCTCTGCTCCCCTGACTGACTGGGGCATCGTGACCTGCGTGGCTCCCTGTGAGAAGATGTGACCTTCCCACTGTTAATTCCCAGTCGCCCTCTGCATGAGCAGAAGGAGCCCCCAGTGCCCACCACCCCGACTCCTGTGTATGGCTAATTCATTGCATGCTAATCCTTGACCTACTGTCAGGCAGGGCAGGGCGTGGTGGACAAAGGGATGTGGCCACCGTCACTGGCTTTGCTGACTCCCCAGAAGGTTCTGGAAAATTGGACCAGATGGGGTCAGAGAGGACCTATGTTATGTCCTTTGAGGGAGCTATTCATGGGGCTTGCTCCTCTCAATGCCAGGGCTCAAGGGTCCCTGGCTTTGCTCCTGCCCGCCTGATGAAAGGCTGTGTTAATTGTAAGACTGCCCTGTAGCTGCTGGCACTGACTCGAGGTCATGAGGGCCAGCATCGTGTCCTAGATTGTCCCTGCATGTCCTGCTCTGTGGGCGGGTCAGCTGTGCATTGTCCCCGTGCGCTCTGCTCTGTGGGCGGGTGAGCTGTGCATTGTCCCTGCACGCTCTGCTCTGTGGGCAGGTCAGCTGTGCATTGTCCCTTCCCTGCTCTGTGGGTGGGTGAGCTGTGCATTGTCCCTTCCCACTCTGCTCTGTGGGCGGGTCAGCTGTGCATTGTCCCTTCCCTGCTCTGTGGGTGGGTGAGCTGTGCATTGTCCCTTCCCACTCTGCTCTGTGGGCGGGTCAGCTGTGGTAGTGGGTGGAGGACCAAGTGTCCTCAGGCAGGTTCTATCTGTTGGCCCTGCTTGCAGTCTGCCTGGTGCCATCAGGACTGCTGTGCAGGAATCACCAGGCTACAGGAACAAGCCTCAGACACTCCTGCTTGTGGGAGATCCAGGTCTTCAGGGTCCCCTTGGCCCCAAGATGGTTTGACAAAAACCAGGAAAGAGAAGCAGAGACTATGGCCATTCTCCCGAGGGGCCGGGGGCCCCTTTCCTCAAAGTCCCCCACAGCCTCAGGGACTCTGGTGGGCTCCCCTGTGACTGCCCACTCCCCTCTCGCGGGGGTTCATGAACCTGGAAGGGGGACTCCTCTGTCTCTGGGTCTTGGCCAGGCAGTGCCCACCTTTCCCATGACAGCCACGATGCATGGGGAGAGGGAAGTCCAGTCCCTGGGAAATCGGAACTCGCTGCCAAGGCCCGAGCCAGCATTCCACACAGGAGCTGCACCGGCCTTGGCCTCTCTGCTTTGTCCCTGAGCCCGAGAGCACACAGAGCCCCTCCAGGGGAGCTGCCACCGGTACTGTGGCAACAGCTGTCCACTCCCAGTGCGAGCCAGGACCAGGCCCTGCCTCTTGCATGTGCTGGGTCCCGGGGAGGATGCCAGGGCCTGGTGGGGGGAAGGAGCTCCCAGTAAATGTGGAGGTGCAGGCTGCAGAGTCTAGGTGTCCCCTACCCCAGCCTCAGCCAACCAGGGATTGTCCTTCCCACAGAGGGAGCGTGATTCCTGTAACCCCAGGAGTGATTAACACACAGTCGGCTGTGAATCACAGAGGCTGAGAAAAGCCCTCCAAGCTCTCCAGTCCTGGGGTTCAGCCCTGCAGGCTGAATGGCTCCCTTGGCTGGCCTCACTCGGCTCCTGCAAGAGTTGGCGGGCAGGGCCCCTGCTCTGCTTGCCCGCAGCCTGGCACGCTCCATCGTCTGCCCACGCCTTGGTAAGCGAGGGATGAGCTGCCATCCGCAGGTTGCCAGCCTGAGGCTGAGGGCACAGGTGGTACGGCCCACACAGCAGCGGCATCAGAAACACCGGCCGAGTGTCTGTGCCACCCATCAGCAGCTCCCAAACTGCTCTGATCACCTGGGGCCTTTCCCAATCACTGACATCTGCTTCCCACACAGACATGGGCTATAATTGGCATCAGATGGGGCCTGTGCTCGGGGATTTAAAACACTTCCCAGGTGAGTCTAACCTGCAGCAGGGCCGGGAACGGCTGAGCCAGCACGTGTGAGGCAGCAGGTTCTCAGGTGACACTGGCGCAGCTCATGGACGCCACACTCTGAGAACACCTGCTCTGGATCTGTGGCAGAGGCTTATTTTTGGTGCAGGATGAAGACCATTGCTTCAGACCTGAGGTTCAGCAGGTCTGGGTTTTTGCTGTAGGAACAGCTGCTAAAAATAAGTGAGAATACTTCACGCTGACAGAATGTTGGCCTGTGTCTGAACAGGCTTCAGGAGCGGATGCTCTGGGGACCTTGCTGGGGGAACTCTGGGCTCCCGGAGCTCAGGGTCAGAGGTCTAGAGGTCTGAATTGAGAGAACAACCCTGGGCTTTGTAGCCAACAACCACGATAGTGGGTGGAGCTGGTGGGGGGTGTCAGCCTCCAGCCTGAAGGCACTACTGTCCTGTCCCTGCTGTGGCTTCTGTCACCACCTGTAGCGGCTCCATCTCAGTTCAGCTCCCAGAGTTGGCATTCCTTTGAAATAGTGCAAAGCAGAATAGTTACTCATTCAGGTTGTAGAGTCATTCACTGAAGAAAGACTCATGGAATGTCCACCCTGTGCGGGGTACCATGTTTGATGGGCAGGGTGTGTGGGCTGGGTACAGCTGTCCCTGCTATCTTGGATGCCCTGGAGGGTGGTGACAGTCCGACATCTGAGAACAGGGACTGCAGTGGTCACAGTCCTGGCTATGGCCTGTCCCAGCCTGTGTGGACACCAGGGCGCTCCTGCCCATGAGGGCTGTGGCCGACCTGCAGCCTCCTGGTCCTGTCCACCGTCGTCTTACCTCCCTGACGGGCCCTGGGTCCCAGTGCTGCCGCTGCCCCTCCCTGCATGTAGCAATAGAAGCCTGCAGGGTGATACAGAAGCACATCTGGGAGGGGGAGACATGAACCTCCAAGGAAGATGTTTTCACAGAGGCCTCCTGGAAGTTCTCTGGAGGGCTCCATGTTGCTGAGTGGAAGGGTAGGTGGGGAAAACTTCTGTAAACAGGAAGTGGAAGAGAGAGCAAAACCGACCAATGAAAGGCCAACTTCAAAAGGAGGGGCAGCCCCAAGCTGCCAAACCCTCCCTGACTGCAGAGAGGGCCTGGTCCTGAGGGGAGGGGAGAGGCCGGGGAAGGCAGGCAGAGCATGGAGCTGTGGTGTGATGGGGGTTGTCACAGACTTGCTGTGCAGTGCCTCCTGCATGGCCCTGCCTCCCTTCTGCCTCCCCCCTGGACCTAAGGTGAGGATTTGGAGGGGCCGTAGTACAGCCCGAGGCCCGAGTCTCCCTCACCACGGCCAGCCCTCCGATCCTTCTCAGGTTCACCTGCAGGTGGACAGAGCAGAATTTTAACCTCATTTGTCACCAGATCTCCCTCCCACCCCTGGCCGTGTTTGGGCTTAGGAGTTCCTAGAAAACCTAAGGAGTTGATAAACTAGGTCCTGCTGTTTAATTCAGGGTCCTCATCAAGGCTCATCAGGCGGGCTTCTGCTGGAGGATTGGACAGAGCAGAATTTGAACCTCATTTGTCACCAGATCTCCCTCCCACCCCTGGCTGTGTTTGGGCTTAGGAGTTCCTAGAAAACCTAAGGAGTTGATAAACTAGGTCCTGCTGTTTAATTCAGGGTCCTCATCAAGGCTCATCAGGCGGGCTTCTGCTGGAGGATAGCTTTGTCACTTCTGGGAGATTCACTTAACTCTCCGCTTCACACACTTGCGTCCCAAAGCCCTTTGCTTGGACAAGGTCAGAGTGGGCACCTCCTGCCAGCCAGAGGGCCCTGGTGCAGTCTCACCTGAGAAACCCATTGTCAGAGGCATTTGAACCAGAGCGACTCCATCTTGAGTAGGGGCTGGGCAAAATAAGGCGGAGTCCTGCTGGGCTGCATTCCAGGAGGCTAGGCATTCAAATTCCAGGATGGGATAGAAGGTCAGGCACAAGGCGCAGGTAACAAAGACTTTGCTAATAAAACAAGTTGCGGTAAAGAAGCCAGCCAAAACCTGCCAAATCCAAGATGGCGACCAAAGTGACCTCTGGTCATCCTCACTGCTTGTTATATGCTAATTATAATGCATCAGCTACTAAAAGACACTTCCCAGCGCCCTAACAGTTTACGAATGCCATGGCGATGTCAGGAAGTTACCCTACATGGCCTGAAAAGGCAGAGGAAACTTCAGGAGTTGCCCACCCCTTTCCCGGAAAACTCATGAATAGCCCACCCCTTGTTTAGTGTATAATCAAGAAATAACCCTAAAAATAGTCGACAGTGCTCAAGGCTACTCTGCCCATGGAGTAGCCATCCTTTCATTCCTTTACTTTCTTAATAAACTTGCTTTCACTCTATGGATTCACCTGGAATTCTTTCTTGTGAGAGATCCAGAACCCTCTCCTGGGGTCTAGATTGGGACCCCTTTCCGGTAACACAATGGATGACATGTGGTTGTTCCTCTTGGTATCTCACAAAGTGCGATCGGGACTTTGGGATTCCAGTTCTGCACCTTCGCCCTTTAGTCCTTTTCTTGAAGAATGGCTCCACGCGGGAATATTCTGTTTGCCCCAACCTCACTCTGATTGCACTGACACAGTGAGTCTTATCCCTGGGGGGGATAAGAATGAAATCGCTTTGCAAAAGTTGTATCAGTGAGAAAATTCTGTCAGTGGGGGAGATCTGATCTAACCAACCTCCTTCTTGCCTTTAGCCTTCAATTATTCCTAAGCTGAAGCCAAGCAAATTTGGAGAGACATTTAGTTTATAGTTCAAATGATGATAAGTCCTTTCCCTAAACTCAACTGGCTTTGTAAAGCTAAGGAAACCACTGGCTGGGAGGATAGCACAGGCTGAACTCTTAAGGTGTAGACATAAACCATTGCCAGCCATTATTCCAAAGGTCACAAGACATGCAACTCCCCAATTACTCCTGCAGAACATTACTATTGTAGAACCTAAGATTGGCCTTTTCAGATATCTTTTCAGGTTTTTTGCATGTCTGATGACTAATGGCTCCAGCTGATCCTGCCACCTGCTCCTGTGGACCCATCCAGAAGTGACTCAGCAGGCAGGAAGACCATTTCCCACTCCCCTGTGATGGTACACCCAACCAGTCAGCAGCAAGCACCCATTGCCCCAAAGCCACCCCACACCTTCCCCGAAACTAGAAGAACTCATTGGGTGATTGATTACAAGAAGCTCTCCTCATGGGGACCTGAGCCCTCCGGCTGAAAATGCATGGCTGAGTCACATTGTGACCCATGGGCTACATCTGACCCATGGATCTTCATTATTTGGCCTACCTAGATTTATAGGTTCATCTGAAGGGGGGCAGTGAGCCACCCCTGGGCCACATCAGGATGATGGGCTGGAGCTGGGAGCAGTGCCGTACTCTGGAGGGGACATGTGCAATCCAGCTTACTGCAGTCTCCACCACTCCCTGTGGCCACTGTGTTCTGTCTGGTAACAATGCCCTTTTTTCTCTGTCCAACCCGCATGATCCATTATGTGTAGTCACTTTGACCCTGTAAGCATGTGTTTTGCCTCATGAAGTAGTCTGTTCTACGCTAGTGTCAGAGGCATTCGAACAAGAGTGACTCCATCTTGAGTGAAAGCTGGGAAGATGAGGCTGGGACTTGCTGGGCTGCGTTCTCAGAAAATTAGGCATTCCTGGCCTCTAGATGTTTATGGTTAAGAGAACAAATTAATAATGTTTACTAAACAGACCCAGACTGGCGTGTGTCCAGATATCTCGATATCTGGAGAACAAAGATATTCCTAATTTTGCTTAAAAGATAATAATATCAATTCTTGCAAAACATAGTAATTAAGAAAATTAATCCCTTATCACAAACCCTTGTAGCAGAGTACATCTCCCCATATATACAAGCACTGTACTTAGGGTGCATGCGTTCCTCCTGTATTTAGGGAATGCCCTGCTCTGTCTGTGGAGTAACTGTACTTTCACTACTTTCTTAATAAACTTGCTTTTGCTTTGCACTGAGGACTCACGCTGGACTCCCTCTTGTGTGAGATGAGAGAACCTTCTCTTGGGGTCTGGATCGGGACCCCTTTCCTGCAACACCAGCAGTTGAAATGTTAGCCGTTGATTGACATTAGCCATGTGAGAAGTGGTTATCGATGCTGCCCACATCAACAGCCTTGTTCTATTTGCACGGAGATTAGACAGTGAAGAGAAGTGTTTCTAACCCTGAGAATTCTTTTGAGTCAAGCAAAATCTTTACCATTGGGCCATTACAACATCTATACTCCCCACAATAAGAGATGAGGTTTAAAATTAGTTGGTACAAGTTGAGCTGAAGATTACCTAGAGCTGATATTTGTTAAGGAAAAAAATGTTGATACTAAAAACAGATGTGGGCCAGGCATGATGGCTCATGCCTGTAATTCCAGCACTCTGGGAGGCCAAGGTGGGTGGACAACTTGAGGTCAGGAGTTCAAGACTAGCTTGGCCAACATGGCAAAACGTTGTTTCTAATAAATACAAAAATTAGATTGGTGTGTTGGCATGCACTTGTAATCCCAGCTACCTAGGAGGCTGAGGCAGGAGAATTGCTTGAACCTGGGAGGTGGAGGCTGCAGTGAGCAGAGATCATGCCACTGCACGCCAGCCTGGGTGACAGAGCAACACTGTCTCCAAACAAACAAAACAGCAACAACAACAAAACCCCGTGAATTCAGCAATGTTGCAGGATACAAGATTAATATACAAAATCAATTGTATTTCTACACACTTGCAATACAAAATAAAAAATGAGTTTAAGAAAATAATTCCATGTATAATAGCATCAAAAAGAATAAAATACTTAGATATGAATTTAACAACAAACAAGTATAAAACATATAATTTGAAAACTACAGAGTGTTGTTTAGAAAATCTTAGGAACTAGATAAGTGAAAAAGCATCTCATGTTATCGAATCAGACGACCTAATATTAGGATGGCAACACTCCCCAAGTTCATCTACACATTCTACGCAATCCCTATCATTATCCCAGCTGAATTCTCTGTAGAAACTGACAAGCTGATTCTAGAATTCATTCAGGATTGGAAGGGATGCTGAGTAGTGATAGTTACCTTGAAAAAGGAGAACAAAGTAGAACAGCCCATATCTCTCACTTTCAAAACTTACTGTAAAGCAGTGGTAATCAAGACAGGGTTGTGCTGACACAAGGATAGACATCAAGATTGATGGAATAAAATTGAGACTCCAGAAATGAAATCATGTATCTGGGTCCAGTAGATTTTCCATAAGGGTGTCAAGACTGAGGAAGGAGACCCTTAATCCCCTTCAGCCCTCTACATTGCATCTCAAAAGGAGAAGCTAGAAGTCAGCCAGAAGGGGGACCAGCTGGCGCCGCTGGCCAGGTTAAAAATAATACCCCTACTGCTTACCACAATCTCTCCTATAGATCACAGGCATGGTATGGAAGAATCTTTCCAGAAGGCATTGTTTTTACCTAAACAAGATCAAACCCTCACCTAAGCCACATACCCCATGCCTACTCCATGGACCAAGACCCTTTCACATGTAATTTCTAAAGCTGTAAACCCAAGACCCTTTCACGTATAATTTCTAGAGTTGTGAACCTTTATAAGGACAGAAATTTTCTTTTTTAGACAAGCTTGGCTATTAGGCAGCTATGCCGCCTTGCTCCCAGCTAAATAAATTACCCCTTCCTTCCTAGTTTGGTGTCCAAGAGGTCTGTTTCTCATGGCCTTTCCTGCTTTAAGATGACTCAATGTGGTAAGAATTATTCTTTCAATATACAGTGCTGGGACCACTGGATTTCCACATGCTTTGGAATGTAGCTGGACTCTACCACCCACCATACCCAAAAGTTAGAGTGAATCAAAGGCCTGCCTGTCAGAGCTAAAACTATAAAACCTCTTACAGGAAAACACAAGAGTAAGTCTTCATGACCTTGGACTTGGCAACAGATTCTTAGGTAAGGATTAAAACCATGAGCAGTAACAATAACAAAAAATGAGCAACAAAAGAAAGATAAATTGGATTTCATAAAAATGAAAAACCTTTGTGCTTCAAAGAACACCATCAAGAAAGTGGAGGGCCATTCTTGGTGACTCATACCTGTAATCTCAGCACTCTGAGAGGCCAAGGCAAGAGGATTGCTTGAGGCCAGGGGTTCAAGACCAGCCTAGGCAACATGGCAAAACCCTATCTCTATATTTTAAAAAATAAAAAAGCTATTTTTTTAAAGATCAACAAAATAGACTGCTAGCCGACTAATAAAGAAGAAAAGAGAGAAGAATCAAATAGATGCAATAAAAAATGATGAAGGGGATATCACCACTAATCCCACAGAAATACAAACTACCATCAGAGAATACTATAAATACCTCTACGCAAATAAACTAGAAAATCTAGAAGAAATGGATAAATTCCTGGACACATATACCCTCCCAAGTCTAAACCAGGAAGAAGTTGAATCCTTGAATAGACCAATAACAAGTTCTGAAATTGAGGCAGTAATTAATGGCCTACCAACAAAAAAAGCCCAGGACTGCATGGATTCACAGCCAAATTCTACCAGAAGTACAAAGAGAAGCTGGTACCATTCCCTCTGAAATGATTTCAAACAATAGAAAAAGAGAGACTCCTCCCTAGCTCATTTTATGAGGCCAGCATCCCGACACCAAAACCTGGCAGAGACACAACAAAAAAAGAAAAGTTCAGGCCAATATCCCTGATGGACATCAATGCGAAAATCCTCAGTAAAATACTGGCAAACTGAATCCAGCAGCACATCAAAAAGTTTATCCACTACAATCAAGTTGACTTCATCCCTGGGATGCAAGCCTGATTCAACATACACAAAACAATAAATGTAATCCATCACCTAATCGGAACCAAAGACAAAAACCACATGATTATCTCAATAGATAGAGAAAAGGCCTTTGATAAAATTCAACACCCCTTCATGCTAAAAACTCTCAAGAAACTAGATATTGATGGAATGTATCTCAAAATAATAAGAGCTATTTATGACAAACCCACAGCCAATGTCATACGGAAAGCTGGAAGCATTCCCTTTGAAATCCAGCACAAGACAAGGATGCCCTCTCTCACCACTCCCATTCAACGTTGTATTGGAAGTTCTGCCCAGGGCAATTAGGCAAAAGAAATAAAGGTATTCAAATAGGAAGAGAGGAAGTCAAATGGGCTCTGTTTTCAGATGACATGATTGTATATTTAGAAAACCCCATCATCTCAGCCCAAAATCTCCTTAAGCTGATAAGCAACTTCAGCAGTCTCAGGATACAAAATCAATGTGCAAAAATCACAAGCATTCCTATACATCAATAATAGACAGAGAGCCAAATCATGAGCGAACTCCCATTCACAATTGCTACAAAGAGAATAAAATACCTAGGAATACAACTTACAAGGGATGTGAAGGACCTCTTCAAGGATAACTACAAACCACTGCTCAAGGAAATAAGAGAGGACACAAACAAATGGGAAAACATTCCATGCTCATGAATAGGAAGAATCAATAACGTGAAAATGGCCATACTGCCCAAAGTAATTTATGGATTCAATGCTATCCCCTTCAAGCTACCATTGACTTTCTTCACAGAATTAGAAAAAAACTACTTTAAATTTCATATGGAACCAAAAGGAGCCTGCATAGCCAAGACAATCCTAAGCAAAAAGAACAAAGCTGGAGGCATCACACTACCTGATTTCAAACTATACTACAAGGCTACAGTAACCAAAACAGCACGGCACTGGTACCAAAACAGATATGTAGACCAATGAAACAGAAGAAAGGCCTCAGAAATAACACCACACATCTACAACCATTTGATCTTTGACAACCGGACAAAAACAAGCAATGGGGAAAGGATTCCCTATTCAATAAGTAGTGTTGGGAAAACTGGCTAGCCATATGCAGAAAACTGAAACTGGACCCCTTTCTTATACCTTATACAAAAATTAAGATGGATTAAAGACTTAAATGTAAGAACTAAAACCATTAAAAACCCTAGAAGGAAACCTTCAGGACATAGGCATGGGCAATACCATTCAGGACATAGGCATGGGCAAAGACCTCATGACTGAAACACCAAAAGCAATGGCAACAAAAGCCAAAATTAACAAATGGGACCTAATTAAACTAAAGAGCTTCTGCACAGCAAAAGAAACTATCATTAGAGTGAACATAACTTACAGAATGGGCAAAAAATTTTTGCAATATATCTGTTTGACAAAAGACTAATATCCAGAATCTACAAAGAATTTACACAAATTTACAAGAAAAAAAAACAACTCCTTCAAAAAGTGTGCAAATGATATGAACAGACGCAAAAGAAGACATTTATGCAGCCAACAAACATGAAAAAAAGCTTACCATCATTAGGTGATGGTCGTTAGAGAAATGCAGATCAAACCACAATGAGATAACATCTCATGCCAGTTAGAATGGTGGTCATTAAAAAGTCAGGAAACAACAGATGCTGGAGAGGATGTGGAGAAATAGGACCGCTTTCACACTGTTGATGGGAGTGTAAATTAGTCCAACCATTGTGGAAGACAGTGTGGCGATTCCTCAAGGATCTAGAACCAGGAACAACATTTGACCCAACAATCCTATTCCTGGGTGTATACCCAAAGGATTATAAATCATTCTACTATAAAGACTCATGCACATGTATGTTTATTGCAGCAATGTTCACAATAGTAAAGAATTGTAACCAACATGAATTGCCCATCAGTGAAAGAAAATGTGGCACATATATACCATGGAATACTATGCAGCCATAAAAGAGGATGAGTTCGTGTCCTTTGCAGGGATGTGGATGAAACTGGAAACCATCATTCTCAGCAAACTGACACAAGAACAGAAAACCAAACACCACATGTTCTCACTCATAAGCGGGTGTTGAACAATGAGAACACATGAACAAAGGGAGGAGAACATCACACACTGGGGCCTTTTGTTGGGTGGGGGGCTAGGGGAGGGATAGCATTAGGAGAAATACCTAATGTAGATCATGGGTTGATGAGTGCAGCAAACCACCATGGCATGTGTATACCTATGTAACAAACCTGCACGTTCTGCACATGTATCCCAGAACTTAAAGTATAATAAAAAAATAAAATAAATTATCCCCCCCAAAAAATGGGCAAAGGATATGCATAGTCATTTCCCCAAGGAAAATATACACATTGCCACATTATATAAACACTAAGCACATGAAGAATGGTTGGCATCATTAGTCATCAGGGAAGTGCAAATCAGAACCACAGTAAGACGCCACTTCACACACACTAAAATGCCTATAATGAGAAAGTCAGATAATAACAAATGTTTCCGGGATGTGCGGAAATCCGAATCCTTATCACCAGTGGTGGGGGTGGAAGATGGTGCAGCCACATTGGAGAACAGTTTGGCAGTTCCTCAAATGGTTAAACATAGAGTCACCACACCACACAACTCCACTCCTGGTTACATACCCAAGAAGCAGCAAAACATATGCACACAAAAACTTGTACACCAGCCTTCATGGCAGCTTTACTCCTAATAGTCAAAAGCTGGAGACAACCCACACGTCCATCAAATAGCAAATGGCTTAACGAATGCAGCACAGGAGCCCTCCTTATCCGAGGTTTGCTTTCTGAGGTGGTTTTGGTTACTCATGGTCAATCAGTCCAAAAATATTAAAAAGAAAATTTCAGAAATAAACAAGTCATAGATTTTAAGTTGCACCCCATTGTGAGTAGCAGGATGAACCCTCTTGCCATCCCACCTGGGTGGGAATTATCTCTCTGTCCAGCATACCCATGCTGTGTACCCTGTCTGCCCACTGGCCACTTACTAGCTGCTTTGGTCATCAGATGTACTGTCTGGGTGTTCCTGTACTTGTGTCCTCAGTGCTTGTGTGTAAAGAACCTGTTTTACTTAATAATGGCCAGAAGCACAAGGCTAGTGGTGCTGGCAATTTGCACATGTCCAAGAAAGCCGTAAAATGCTTCCTTTAAGTAAAAAAGTGAAAGTTCTCCACTCAATGAGGAAAGAAAAGCAGTCATATAACGAAGTTGCCAGGATCTGCAGTAAGACTGACTCTTCTTTCTGTGGTATTGTGAACAGTACATTGTTATAATTCTACTAGCAGTTACTGTTGTTAATCTCTTACCTTGCCTAAATGATAAATTAAACTTTATCATAGTTATGTATGTATAGGAAAAACACAGTGTGTATAAGGTTCAGTACCATCCGTGGCTTCAGGCATCCACTGGGGGTCTTGGAACTTATCCCCTGCAGATAAAGGGGAAGATAGTGTATACATACAATGAAATACTTTCCAGGCATAAAGAAAGAAGGACATGGTGGCTCATGCCTGTGATCCCAACAGTTTGGGAGACTGAGGCAGGAGGATTGCTTGAGGCCAGGAGTTTGAGGCCAGCCTGGGCAACACAGCAAGATTCCATCTCTACAAAAAATAAATAAATAAATAAATAAATAAATAAATAAATAAATAAATAAAATAAATTAGCCAGGCATAGTGGTGTGTGTCTATAGTCCCATCTACTCAGGAGACTGAGGTGTGAGGATCGCTTGAGTCCGGGAGGTTGTAGCTGCAGTGAGCTGTGATTATACCACTGCACTCCAGCCTGGGTGACACAGTGACACAATGTCTTTATTTTTTTAAAAAAAGATAATGAAATACTGGGGGCCAAATACTCCTGAACAGGGAGATCCCTGGAATTATTGACCTCCATGCTCCTCAGTTTGGGGTCCCTCTGCTCCAGCATCAGATTCCAGGGGGTGAGTGGCCAGACCAAGTCACACATCCACTGCTTGGCTGTGGGTGGGGGTTGCCGTGATGGACAGTTCCTGGGTGTGTCCAGGAGAAGGTGACTTCTCTCAAAGCAAAGTCAGGAGGAGTGGATGGGAGAGAGCAAAAGGAGCGGAGGGCCAGGGTAGAAGCCCCTTATGGAAATCCTTCAATGAGAAAGGTCTGGGGAACTTCCAGAGAGGCTGATGGATGGCTGATTCAGTCTGCCCTGCAAGAGACAAAAGAGTGAGAAGCCAGCTGGGATACCTTCCAGAAAGGGTCTCAGGATTCATTCCAAAGACAGATAAATGAAGGGCGCCTTCTTAAGCACACCTGCCCTCATGGCCTTGCGAACGGGATTATATGTGGGAATCCCAGTGTGTTGGCCGAATTCCTTCTCCAGAGCATTTTGGGGCACAATTAGCAGAGGAGGGCCAGCCTCCCTCACAGAGCACCCCACCTTGGACTTGGAACCATCCGAGAAGTTCCTGGATGCACCGTGGAATGGACTGGGTGTGCACTGGCCTCATGCTCTCCCACTGGATGCTTTTCAGGCTCTGGTATGAACGATCACCGGGGATTCCTTCCACTGCAGGTTTTGGTTCAGGAGCTCCAGGTGGGTCCCGGGATGCTGACGCTGCCTGTCCTAGTCCACACTGTGGGTGAGGTCCCATTGCACGCTGGCAGCAGGAGGGGAGGCAGGTCTGCAGCAGCTCCAGGTGTTCATAATCTCAGCTGGTGGCCCCAGGAGCCTGGGAGTGCATCTTTCCTCCAGAACCCTCTGTCTACATCCCAGGGCAGGGCTCTGATTGGTCCCACTCTCCCAGAGACCTGTGTGTAAATCCCAGGGCAGGGCTCTGATTGGTCCCACTCTCCCAGAGCCCTGTGTCTAAATTCCAGGGAAGGGTTTTTAGACTTCTGTGTCTAAATCCCAGGGAAGGCTCTGACTGGTGCTCTTTGAATGCTGTGCCTTAGGGTAAACCTCTGTAGCAAAGGAGAAAGAATGACTGTGATGGTTGATTCTCACCAGAACCTCTGGGGTAGGGAGAGGCTGCTCCCCAAAGGAAGGGGGCAGTTGGTCCTAAAAGAACAGGACCAGGGGGTGCTGGGCCAACAGATGAGCTGTGCATATTTGACATCTGCTTTTAATGAACAAACAGAACATACTATAGTAACCCCAAAGGATGTTTCAAGAAACTGAGGCCAGTATACCTCGGTGATATTTTGGGTTCAGTTTCAGACCACTACAGTAAAGCGAATACTGCAATAAAGCAAGTGACATGAGTATTTTATTTTCCCAGTGAATATAAAAATTACATTTTCAAGATACTGTACACTATTAAGTGTGCAATAGCATCATGTCTAAAGATGCACATACTTAATTAAAAAGACTTTATTCCTAGAAAATGCTAAGGTTCATCTGAACCTTCTACGAGTTCTGATCTTTTTGCTGGTGGAGGGTCTTGCCTCAGTGTGAACAGCTGCTGACTGTTGAGAGTGGTGGTTGCTCAGGGCGAGGCTGGCTGTGGCAATGTCTTAAAATAGGACAACAGTGATGTCCGCCACATTGTTTGACTCTTCCTTTCATGAAAGATTGCTCTGTAGCACGTGATTCACAGCATTTTATCCACAGTTCTCTGTTTGATAGCATTTTACCCACAGCAGAACTTCTTTCAAAATAGGAGTTAATCCACTCAGACCATGCCACTGCTTTATGAAATGAGTCTATGAAATATTCTAAATCCTTTATTGTCATTTCAACAGTGTTCACAGCATCTTCACCAGGAGTAGATTTCATCTCAAGAAACCAGTTTCTTTGCTCATTCATAAGAAACAGCTCCTCATCTGTCCAGGTTTTCTCATGAGAGTGTAGTGATTCAGTCCCATCATCAGGCTCCATTCTAATTCTAGTTCTCTTGCTATTTCCACCACATCTGCAGTGACTTTCTCCACTGAAGTCTTGAGCCCCTCAAAGTCATCCATGGGAGTTGGAATCAGCTTCTTCCAAACTCCTGTTAATGTTGTTATTTTGACCTCCTCCCATGAATCGTGAATGTTTTTAATGGCCTCTGGAATGGTGAATCCTTTCCAGAGGTTTTCAATGTACTTTGCCTAGGTTCTTCAGAAGAATCACTATTGATAACTATGGCAGTTATGGCTTACAATATGTATTTCCTTTTTTCTTTCTTTGAGACAGGGTCTCATTCTGTTGCCCAGGCTGGAGTGCAGTGTTGTGTAATCATGGTTCACTGTAGCCTTGAACTCCTGGGCTCAAGCTATGCTCTCACCTCAGCCTCCCAAGTAGCTGGGACCACAGGAACATGCCATCATGCCTGGCTAATTTCTAAATTTTTTTTTATAGAGATGGGGGTCTTCCTGTGTTGCCCAGGCTAGTCTGTTTCATAAGTAAGGCTTGAAAGTAAAAATTACTCCTTGATCCATGGACTTCAAAATGGATGTTGTGTTAACAGGCATTAATCTTCCTGTACATCTCCATCAGTGCTCTTGGAAGACAAAGTGCACTGTCAATGAGCAGTGCTACTTTGAAAAAGTCTTTTCTTCTGAGCAGTAGATCTCAACAATGGGCTTAAAATATTTAATAAACCATGCTGTAAACAGATGTGCTGCCATCCAGGCTTTGTTATTCCATTTACAGAGCACAGGAAGAGTAGATTTAACATCATTCTTAAGGGCCCTAGGATTTGGGGACTGCTAAATGGGCATTGGCTTCAACTTAAAGTCACCAGCTGGATTAGCCCCTAACAAGAGTCAGCCTGTCCTTTGATACTTTGAAGCCAGGCATTGACTTCTCTTCCCCCGCTATGAAGGCCTAGATGGCACCTTCTTCTAATAGAAAACTGTTTTGTCTACACCGAAAATCTGTTGTTTAGTGCTGCCACCATCAATGGCCTTAACTAGGTCTTCTGGATATTTTGCTGTAGCTTCTCCATCAGCACTCATTGCTTCACCTTGCACTTTTATCCTATGGGGATGGTGTCTTTTCTTAAACCTCATAAACCAACCTTTGCTAGCTTGCAGCTTTTCTTCTACAGCTTCCTCACCTCTCTTAACCTTCGCAGAATTGAAGAGAGTTAGGGCCTTGCTCTGGATTGGGAGTTGACTTAAAGGAATGTTGTGGCTGGTTTGATCTTCTATCCAGACCACTAAACCCTTATCCATATCACCAGTAAGGCTTTTTGCTTTCTTATTCATGTTTTACTGGACAGGCACTTTCAATTTCCTTCAAGAACCTTTCCTTTGCATTCACTACTTGGCAAGCTGTTTAGAGTGAGAGACCACCTGGCCTTCGGCCCATTTCAACTTTCCACGTGCCTTCCCCACTCAGCTGAATCATATCTAGCTTTTGATTTAAGGTGAGAGACGTGCGACCCTTCCTTTCACTTGAACACTTAGAGGCCATTGTGGGGCTACTAACTGGCCTAATTTCAATACTGTTGTGTCATAGGGAATAGCAAGGCCTGAGGAGAGGGAGAGGGATGGGAGAATCATGTCATAGATTGAAGTCTCTGCCATGCCCCAGACTCTGTTCTCATCAGCTGGCCAAAGCTGCTTCCCTGCACCATGTGCTCAGAGGGTTGGGGAAGAGCAAGTGAGCAAGGAAGGAGCTCCCTTAGAAACCTGTGGGCTGGAATTTGCTCACATCATTTTGTTGCTGCTTCCTTAGCCCAAACCTGGCACTGCACCAGACCTAGCTGCAAGGAATGCTAGGAAATATAGTCTCTCCAAGGAATGCTAGGAAATGTAGTCTCTCCAAGAAATGCTGGGAAATGTAGTCCCTGGTGAGAACCAGGGATGCAGCTACAGCTTGGGATATTTGTCAGCTACTAAAAGCAGGAGGGGGTGTGCATGCAGGTGGATGAACTGTCTCTGCATCGTGCTGAATTACCTTGTTTTGAAAATTTTTGCATATTTTATTGAACATTTGAATTCTTCTTGTGGCAATACACGTGCTCCTGACAAGTGGGGTTTGCCACATGGTTTGCAACAGTTTCATTAGCCAGGAGGTTACAGGGCTCTCTACTTCCCCCAGGGGTTGCAAACCCACCTGTCCTCTGAGACCAGACAGGGAACATACACCTGGGAAGTGGCTGGGTACAGGAGGAGACACAGGGGGACAGACATAAACAAGGATTGAGGCACTGCTAAGTGCAGGCAAAGCTGTTTGAGAGCTGGACCCAGCACCCAGCACCCAGCAGGTTGCTGACTGGCCCTGCTTTTGTCATTGATGCTCTGGTTTCCGAACCCCACAGCTTAAATACCTGTGCATAAAGGAGATGTTTCATGAATGATGGCGCTCATGATGGCGAGGAGGACAGCAACCTCTTAGGGCGTTGGTTAAATCCAGGTGATCATTTTCTTGGTGGAGAGCCCTGTAAATGGGATCCTTCTAAACAAGGCCTTGGAAAGCAGTGGCTCTTCTTGGAAAGGGTCCCACCCCATGGGCTTCCTCCCATTCCCCTGCCTGCTGCTACCCCAGCATGTCCCCAGCCAGGCCCATTGATCACAGTTACTGGGGCTGACTGTAGCACAGCCCTGGGCAGCTTAGATGCATGGAAAATGGGGTGAGGCTGTGTGGCCACTGAGCTCTGGAGGGGCATGGGTGGTGTATGGCTCGAACTGGAGCTTCCTGGGGCAAGTAGATGAATGCAGTGAGGCTGAAGGGCTTCAGTTTGGGTTAGAATCCCCAGAAAAAATGCTGTGGGGATGTAGATGAATTGGGCCTGATGATCCTTCCTCCATGGCCAGCTCTGCATGGGGCCTTCTGTGTGGCATCCTCTGGCTCCCCCTTTGAGATATGGGTAGAGAACATGTGCATGTGTGTATGCACACATGCACACAGAGATGCACACACACAAATGCACACATGTGCACACACTGATGCACACACAGATGCACACGGGCACACGCGGATGCACACACATGCACACACGTGCACATGGGTGCACATGTGCACATACAGATGCACACAGGCACACACAGATGTACACATACACACACAGAAGCACACATGCACACACATGCACACATGGATGTACATGATGCATACAGGTGCACACATGCACATACAGATGCACACACATGCACACACGGATGTACACACGCACACGCAGATGTACACACGCACACACATGCACATATGGGTGCACACACACAGGTGCACACATGCACATACAGATGCACACACATGCACATACAGCACACATGGATTCACACATGCACATGCAGAAGCACACATGCACACACGGATGCACACAGGCACACATGGATGCACACAGATGCACACAGGCACACATGGATGCACACAGATGCACACAGGTGCACACATGCACATATGATGCACACACATGCACACACACACGGATGCACACAGGCACACATGGATGCACACAAGTGCACACACATGCACACATGGATGCACACACAGATGCACACAGATGCACGCACATGCACACACATGCACACATTGATGCATGTACGCACAGATGCACATACATGCACACATACACATATAGATGCACCATTGGTGTGCACACATGCACAAACAGATACAGACACACAGATGCACGCACATATGCGCACACATCACACAGCCCACAAGCAGCAGTGAATTCAGCTGATTGAACTGGGAGCTTCCATGGAGCTCACCTCATCCTGATCTCTGTGGTCAGCGGCACAGGTTCTTGTAGCATGTCAGACAGGGCCACAAGGCAGTGACCTGTCATTCCAGTCCGGGCTGGACCTGCTGGATTTGGCCTGCACAGTGTTTTAGAAGAACCGGGACCAGATGTCAACACTTACCATGCGATTTCTCCAGGTAAGCAATAAGGCTCGGCACCCTGGGCTCTATTCCTTCTTGACAGCCCTTGGCTAGTTCTGAGGACTTTGTGTCACCAAAGCAGCCCTGGTAGGAGACTGAGCTTGTGGCTCCCAACACAAGGTCCCTACAAATGAATCACTGGCTGGTTCTGTGAGTCCTGCAACCTCCATCTATCTCCCTGTCAGCTTTCTCTTAATTAATTTCATCAGGAGTCCAGAAACTCCATCTCTCACTCCACCTGGGTTGGAGCTGGCTACGAACCAAAGTCAGATGGTCTGTAGGCAGCTGGGCTCCCTCAACTGTCAGTTTTTAATTAAAGAGTTGGAGGTTCACCCAGAGCCGGACAAAGCCCCGCTGCAGGGAGGGCACCTGGAGGAGAGCGGCTTCTTCCCTTAGATTTCACCCTGGCCTTAATCCGGCCTTCAAGCAATCTGAAGTTGGTGGGAATGGTGCCAAATGGTCACCTTCCCCTGATTTTCTCAGATGCTGCAGCCTGTCAAGAAAGTGCAGTGAGCAGCGGTGAATGACACATAGCCTCCTTCCTCCAGAAGCCCATGAGGAAGCTAGGAGTGGAGCTAAGGATAAGCATTTGAGAATTTAAATACCAATGAGTCCCAGATCACAGAACCTGGAAATGGAAGAAAGGGATTCACTTTGTTTTTCTTTTTGTGATGCTGGCTGATTTCTTGTGGGAGCTCATGTTTAATTGGAAGTGGAATTAATCACAGTCAATTTGGATCCCACCTTCGTCTGAGGCCACATCTTAGTTCCAGGAGGCTTAACTGCACAGTGTTAACAAACGGGAGAGGCATTAGTCAGAATAGGCTGTGTGGTGCTGCAGTAACGTGTAACCCCCAGCAGCTCACTGGCTTTAAAGCTTCCTTTTCCCTTGTGCACACTTCATGTCTTTCATGTGGATTCAGGAGTGATATGGTTTGGCTGTGCTTCACCCAAATCTCATCTTGAATTGTAGCTCCCATAATTCCCACATGTTGTGGGAAGGACCCAGTGGAGATAACTGAATCACAGGGATGGTTTTCCCCATACTGTTCTCATGCTAGTGAATAAGTCTCACAAGATCTGAGGGTTTTATAAGGGGAAAACCCCTTTTGCTTGATTCTTAGTCTTTCTTTTCTGCTGCCACGTAAGATGTGCCTTTCACCTTCCGCCATGATTGTGAGGCTTCCCAGCCACATGGAACCGTGAGTCCATTAAACCTCTTTTTCTTTAGAAATTATCCAGTCTCATGTATGTCTTTATCAGCAGTGTGAAAATGGACTAATACAAGGAGGCTCTACTCATTATACAAAAAGCCCCAGTGAAGAAGGCACAGGCTGACCCCTCTGAACAGTTTCTATGTTTACCAGAGGGAGAAAGCTTAAACTCCAAGAAGTATATTTTCAATAAAATGGGACAAGGATCTCCAAATTTTATACCCAACCTTGTTAGGCATCTCACAGTTCAGAAACTGGTAGTAGAGAAAAGTGAGTGTGGATTTGAGTTGGGTAATAACAGTAAATGTTATGATACAAACTAGCATCATATATCAAATGTCTTAGTTTACATATGTGTGGCCAGCCACACATGCTAATGAGGAAGGCACTCATCATTTTTCCACAGTGAGACTGTGGAGGCCCAGAGAGTTTTGGCCAGTGTTCGGAGGCTGCACAGCTGGCCTGGGTGGCCAAAGGAATAGAACTGAGTGTCATCTGGCCCCAAAGCCCAGGCTCTTCCCACTTGCTGTCTTCTTCTCCTTATCCTCTATTCTTCTCCTTATTCTTCTATTCTGCTATTCTTCTCCTTATCCTCCTACCTGGGAACTTTTTCATCTTAAAAACCCCCACCCACTCATTCACCCAGATTTTGTGGCTTCTGTAGCTTTTTTTCAGGGAAAGCAGACAGTGGGGCCCACCCTGTCCTTCGGCAGACCCTCGGGTCCCTGTCCACGAGCCCACGAGACACAGTGGGAGATGCAGGGGAAGAAGTGTCAGAGGAGCTTCTGGTGTCGCCTTTGGGATCTGAGGGAATGTGGCAGCTATGAATGCAGTAGAGCCTCCCAGTCTCTACCACTTTCCTACTGATGGGTATTTGGACAGTTCTGCTATTTTGCTGCTACCATCAAGGCCACAGAGAATACTCTTATGCCTGAGTGATTTGCACATGCGGAAGCCTCTCTGTTGAAAAAATTCCTAGCACAGCACCTGATGCTTAGTGAGTTCTTGATAAATATGGACAAATTTATCTAAATCCAGCTGTGATTAGCAGGGTCATACAAGTAGTTACTTATTTTAGATGTATCTATTGGATCCTCTTCATTCTTATCTGTCATCCCCCTCAGTCACATCATCACCATCACCGTCATCACCACCACCAATATCACCATCATCATCACCATCTTTAACACCACCACCATGATCATCATCACCATCGTCATCACCACCATCATTACCACCATCATCACTATCGTCATCCTCACTATCATGATAATCATCACCACCACCACCACCATCATCACTGTCATCGCCATCACTACCATCCTCATTGTCACCACCACCATCACTATCATCATCCTCACTATCATAATCATCACCATCACCACCACCACCATCATCACTATCATCGCCATCACTACCATCCTCATTGTCACCACCACCATCACTATCATCATCCTCACTATCATGATAATCACCACCACCACCACCATCATCACTGTCATCGCCATCACTACCATCCTCATTGTCACCACCACCATCACTATCATCATCCTCACTATCATAATCATCACCAGCACCACCACCATCATCACAGTCATCACAAACATCATCATTACCATAATCACCACCATAATCATCATTCTGTCATGGTCATCATCACCAGCATCACTGCTAGTACCATCACCGTGGTCACCACCCCATCATCATCATCACCACCATCATTATTGTAACCATTACGATGATCATATTCACAATGAACATCTATTGGGCACTTTAATTTAGAGGATGCTAAGTTAAGAACTTTGCATGCATCATCTTATTTAATCTTTCCAGTAATCACTTGCTGAATGAATAAATTTATCAAACCACCAGACATCAGTAGGGATCTTGAGTTATTTGTCTTAAATACTATATCTGTGATAAAATTTTTTTTCCTCCTTCATCCTCCCACTAACATTAGTTCAGTTCACATTGTGAACCAAGAATGATAAGTAACTTATTTCATTTCCTCAGTAATGATTTGCAGTAAGGACTGTTGTCATTCCCATTATATAAATGATCCCTCTGAAAAGTCTGATATTCCCATTTTATAAATGAACCTCAGAGGGGTAAACTCACTCATCCCAACATTACCCAGCTGTGGAGTGGTAGAGCCTGGATTTGAACCAGGGAGTCTTGCCTCACAGTCTGGCCTCCCAGACACACAGACCATTAACATTCTGACCTGGCCATTCATCCTTACCAAGATTATCTTTCAGAGTATCTGAAGACCCCAGATTAGGAAGATAGTGGGGAAAATTCATGGTCATGAAATCCTGGTGTGAAAGAATGTCCTTTTCCATCTTTACCTTTAATCTCCATGGCTAGAGCTTGGGAAAGGTGTATGGGCTATGCACATGTTCTTATCTGGCGCTAAGCTGGCTTATTACGCAGACGGCTCAGGTTTTAGCTCCAGAGATTTTAGCATCTTGCTGGGAATCTCTGTATTTCATTTTCCCCTTTATTACAATTCCATATTTTAAATCAAGGTAGGACTTAAGGGGGCCTAAAATTTTCCTTGCTACACAGGATGGATGGTGTTTTAGACAGAGAACAGAATACATTCCTGGAAAAGGTGGAGACAAAAAAAAGCCACATGTGAGCAGCTCAGGGTGGTCTCTGTAATAATGCTCATGTTCACAGCGGGGAGAGCCGCGGCTGAAGCCTGCGAGCATGTGGTCCTGTTCCATGCCTGTCTTCTGTGCCCTGATGCTCTGGAGGTCCCGAACTCAATCTCCAGAGAGGATCAAGCCCAGAGACTCTGCAGGACTTGAATCCATTGAGTCCCTCGTGAAGTGAAGGCTTAATGTCTGTACTCGTCAAGAATGGGCGCTGGCTGATTCTCATGCCCTGCTTTGCTCCGCAGAGGGAGGCCTCTGTGCTCTCAGGGGTTATTTGCAGTATTTCCAGAGCCTGTCACCTGGGCCAGCCTGTGAAATCCTGGAGTGTGTTCACAATGGACTTCAGGGCTAGATTCTCCAAGAACAGGGCCTCAGAGGCCTCAGTGTCCTCATGGTGGGGCAAGAACAGAGCCTCAGGGGCCTCAGTGTCCTCATGGTGAGGGGAGAACAGGGCCTCAGGGGCCTCAGTGTCCTCATGGAGAGGCAAGAACAGGGCCTCAGGTGCCTCAGCTGCCTCATGGTGAGAGAAGAACAGGGCCTCAGGGCCTCAGTGTCCTCATGGTGAGGGGAGAACAGGGCCTCAGGTGCCTCAGCTGCCTCATGGTGAGGGAAGAACAGGGCCTCAGGGCCCTCAGTGTCCTCATGATGAGGGAACAACAGGGCCTCAGGGGCCTCAGTGTCCTCATGGTGAGGGAAGAACAGAGCCTCAGGGGCCTCAGTGTCCTCATGGTGAGGGGAGAACAGAGCCTCAGGGGCCTCAGTGTCCTCATAGTGAGGGGAGAACAGGGCCTCAGGTGCCTCAGCTGCCTCATGGTGAGGGAAGAACAGGGCCTCAGGGCCCTCAGTGTCCTCATGATGAGGGAACAACAGGGCCTCAGGGGCCTCAGTGTCCTCATGGTGAGGCAAGAACAGGGCCTCAGGGGCCTCAGTGTCCTCATGGTGAGGAAGAACAGGGCCTCAGGGGCATCAGCGTCCTCATGGTGAGGCAAGAACAGGGCCTCAGCGCCTCAGTGTCCTCATGGGGAGGCAAGAACAGGGCCTCAGCGCCTCAGTGTCCTCACGGTGAGACAAACTTGCGGGCTCAGCTCTGTGCACCTGCGGGTACCTGCCGTGCACCTGAAACCAGTTTCCTCACGCTGCACCATGGCTGTGGCTATGGGTCCATTCCAGACCCTGTGCTGGGACTCCTGAGCCTCCCACTGGCCTTCAAGCTGGGGAAGTTATTTATCAAGTTGTTTCTAATGATTTCCTAAGATAGGATGACACCAGTTCGTTGAGCTGACAGGCACTCATTAGTCATGCTGTTGTTAAAACAATAAAATTGAAAATGCTTTCATGTCAAGCAGATAGAAAAATTGCCATGTTTTCGTAAAACAGGATGGCAATCATAAAACACAGGTACACTGGAAGGCGATGAGCACGATGACATTTTACCGTGCGATGCTGCTAGTGTTTGGGTGCCATTTCCCCTCTGTCCCCAGCTTTCTCTAATGTGCTTGTTCCATTTAACATTTAAAGCAAGCATGTTTTTCAGGCCAGGGAAGCTCCAGGAAGCTTCTTTTCCAGGTAATTAAATCTGACACTCAAGAGGTCACCTGAAGCTGACTCTGCCACCAGAAGCCCCTGGAGGGCTCCAGCTTTGAGGCTTCAGGCCTGCAGCCAGGAGAAAGCTTTCCTTCTCCTCACTTTCCTCCTGCCGCAGGGAGGAGCCAGGCTGAGGCTTCCGCCCGGGCAAGTGCACTTGGGTCAGCCGGACCCTTGGTCAGGGGTGGCACACAGAGCTGCGTGGCATGTCTGTCCCTGAGTCTGTCCCTGGTAAGGACTTTGATGATGCAGTTAGCCAGGTGTGGATCACATGACCATCTTAGATCCAGGAAAGTGACCAGCCCCGCTAAACACATAGAATGATGAGACGGGTGGCTCACCAAGGAAAACGAGGCTCAGTCATGGGAGAAGGGGGACTGCCTGTGAAACCAGCCTCACCAACAGATGCTCATTGTTTTCCCAGTTCTGGATAATCTTGTCTTCTCCAGCCTCCTCCTCATGTCTTTACACCAGCTCATCACCCTCCTCCATCACTGCAGGGCTATACCCGGCCCAGGTCATTCACTATCACGCGCTTCAATATCCCTTGTGTTGTGTGTGTGTGTGTTTCTTATCTACCTGATTAGATTCTAAGCGCTTTGGAGAGCCATATCTTATTTCACATTTGCTCTGTGCGCATGGTGTATTAGCACATAGTGTCTGTATCTGCCAAGTGTTACGTTCATTCCCAACACAGAATAAAAAAGAAGAGAATGATTGAAAGGCAACTTGAAACAAACCGACAGAATTTTATATTCCTTTTTTTTTTTTTTACAGATTCTCATCTTTCAGTCTGTATCATTTCAGTATCATTTGCTACAGAGAGGCAATTAGATGAGGAAACAGGAATTTTCCGATCCCCGCTCCAGCGCCCATGGCCATGACTTCCGTGGGTAAGATCACGTCAGGTCTGAATGTTCATGACGTTGGTCCAGTGCATTGCTCCCGTGTGGGAGTGGGGGTGGCGCATAAAGCTGGTTTTTCCCAGGCTCTGGGCAAGAAGGACTAGAAGGACTGAGAACAACTCCAACTCTGCTCTTCCCGGAAACAGATGTGGTCACACGTGGAGCCCAACATCACAACCCGTAGCCCTTTTTTGGGCAGTTAGCCCAGTGCCTAGAACACAAAAGCACCCAGTAAGTCACAGTCGTGCGTGCTGAATGCACAGACGATACGGCCTATTGTGCACCAGGCAGGTGGGAATCAGCATTCTGTTACCTGTTAGGAGGGGAAGGGAATCTCTGGGGTCTGAGCTCTGTGCTGCCATTCTGAAACTGCAGCTGATGGGTCCACAGTTGAATCAGGAAGACAATGAGCTGGTGGGGGTAGGTCCAGGTCAGGTGTTCAAGTTCTAGAATGATTATTTCCCTTCCTTTTTGGAAAATTAACAAAAGCTTTAGCTCAAATGTCTTTGGGAAGCTGGTGCCCGTTTCAGCCAATCTGAGGAACCACTGAGTGGAAACATGAAAGGGAATCATTGAGAGTGCTTGAGACGAGAAGGGAAGTCAGGCATTTTCACAGCTTCGGGATGAGACAGTATTTCAGCCGAATAGTGAAACCGGGAGAAATCCAGCCTTTTCTGCTTTGGTGCAAGTTTCCCGAACGCGAAGCATTTACAGAAGGCAGGTCTGAGCGCACATTGAAACGAGTGGTTCTGCAGAACACTGTCCCGGCCTGCTCCGTTCATTCTGGATGCTGTTACAAGTTGAGGGACTAATTAGAAGAAGAGTGTGCTCCTCAAACAGCTCGATGGCATTTGTTCCCTTTTATCCCATCTGGAGCTTGGGGCTGCTGGGCTTACCCACAGTCCCGAGTCCCAGGGTCTGACTCCAATCTAAGCCTTCTCCCCACTCTCATGCCCGAAAGCCAGGCAGCACCAGCCAGGTATGGGAAGCTCGCTGGGTTTCTGAACAGGATAGGGTATCTATCAGAGCCCCTCAGCGACTTACCATTCTGCATGAAATGCTGGAAAGCACAGTCTCTCTCTTTGCAGACGCATCCCACTCTCCAGAGAGCCTGGTTTGAATCTCACCTTTGCAGAGGTACCATTCAGACTTGCCGTGCATTTTTCTTTTAAACAGTGCATCCTCGGATGAGAGGTTTCTCCTCTCCACATTGTGGGTGTCTAACAGGTGCTGTCATCTGCTTGGAGGCACTTGGTGTCTCCTGGTCTGGGAGGTGTCGGGGAGGAATGGGGGTGAAACCTGCCCCATCCCTGCTCTGCCCAGTGAAACCTGCTCTACCCATGAATTTTAACTTCAGGGAATGGTAACTTGAGATTTCAAGAGTTCTTCATAGGATGGAAAGGCTGGGAGCACCATCACCCCCAGAGAGACAGTGCCCATGAGTGCTCCTGGAAGTCCCTTGAGCTTTCTGGGACTCAGCTTCCTCATCTGCAGGATGGGGTGACCACAGCACCCACCTCAGGGGCAGCATGGATGAAGTGAGACGATGCAGCCCCTGGGTTTGAAGTGACAGGGCAGACCCTCTGCCCAGGGAGTGGTCACCGGGGGAGTAAACGAAGGCAGCCCCATGGAGACCCACGTCATGTGCTAGCGAGGACTATACCATGCACCCGCCCAGAGCCCAGGCCCCGCGAAGTGATTCCCAGATCCAGGGAGGTGAGCTGTCCTTAGGGAACCCGGGCCCTCGGCAGCTCTGATGCTCTGGAAATGAGATTGTAAGGCCCTAGCATTCTTGCCTGTGTTCCGGGAGTCACATCCCATCAACTCTTGTGGCTAATTTCGCTTGAGACTAAATCTGCCATCCATCCTTCCTGAGTTCCAGAAACCTCTTTAGGAGTCTCTGAGAAGCTCTCTGCACTGGGCAACAAAATCCCATCTCCACGTGCAGTTTTCGCCTGGCTTGTTAGATGGGGGCTGAATCGCTGGCCACAGCCTTGCAGAAAGGCTCCTGGAGTGGAGACAGTTGTTAAAGGACCTGAATAAATCTGTTCTTAGATAACTGTTAGATTATTTCTGGCAGAGAGTGGTTACATCCAGAAAATTTGAAGTGGTGACAGTTATGTGTTTGCATATAAATTTGTGATAAGGAAACTCTGCACTAATTCTACCACATATAGAGACATTTATTAAACTCCTCATTAGGAGGCAAACACAGAATGGCCCATATGAAAGTCTTCTGTAAGCCCGGGAAGATCCTGCTCTCCTTCTTTAAACCTTACCCAGTTTTGCCCTGCTGGGAGGGTTTACTAGAGGAAGGAAAAGGGAATTCCAGGGGCAGGATCTTGACTTCCTGCTCAGCACCATGCTCAGGCATCCTCTGATCCACAGGCTGAACAGAGGGCTATGTGGGGACTGTGGGCACAGGCCACCAGGCCTGCTGGTTCCTCTACCTGTACATTCAGGGTTGGGGGTGGGCCCCAAAATATATTAGAAAGTCCCCTCATCACCAACAGAAATGCTTTTCTAAGACCTGTAATGGTTTGTAATAAGCTAGCAACTTCACCCATAGACACCCACTTCTAATATTCATTACACAATAACAACACATCTGGTGTTGGTAACCCTTAGCGTGTGTAATGGCTGCTCTATAAACTCACCCAGGGTGCAAACTCCTGGAGGCAACAGACTCACCCAGGATAGAGGTGAGACCATCCTCCTCTGTGGTCCTTTGTGCCTCGGGGAGGCAGACGGCAGCTCACAGGTGGAAGATGGAGGGAGGACGTCTGAGTGTGGTTGGGCATGAAGGAGGCAAGTCAGATGGGCTGGGACTAACTGTGGGTTTGGCCTCTGAGATCCAGTCATGACCTGCCTCTTATTCTAGGTGGGGGATTTTGGAAAACCTGAGTCCAGAAGGTTCAATAAACACACACCCAGAGCCAGTGAAACCTGTTGTACCCACGAATTTTAACTTCAGAGAATGATAACTTGAGATTTAAAGAGAATTATTCATAGGATGCAAAGGCTGGGAGAAACATCACCCCTAAGGAAAGACAGGTGTTTCCAAGGAAGGGCATGATGTGAGCGTGTGCTTTCTTGGGGGCCTGGGGTGTGATGCCCTAAAAGCCAGTGAGGAGAATTCATCTCAAATGCTGCTGGGATCACTGAAAGCCTGGATGAGGATGCAGAACCCCAGGGGCCAGAGACTCAGAGGGGTCACATGCTAGTGGGGTCTCTTCCCTGGATCCTTACCTGCTGCTCCCAAGAGAGATGGAGGCAGAGTGTGAGTGTGGGAGAGCCTCTTGGTGTGTATTTTGGTAAACCCAGCTTATTGATGTATTGTGGCGAGAGAGAACACACACCTTGGGGAAGTGTGGACTTCTCAGTAAGAGGGCGTCAAAGGACTTAGTGTAGAACTTGGACCTGTGTTAGGTGACTTGCAGGGAGGTTTAGGGAAGTAGAGTTTCTCAGAATTAGATGCTGTTAGGATGTGGGGTGTTTCTGTGATTAAGCATTGCTATGGTTTGAATGTTTGCCCCCTTCAAAACTTCATGTTCAAGTTTAACTGCTATTGTGACAGCATTGGGAAGTGGGGCTGTTAGGAGGTGTTCAGTTCATGAATGGATTCATGCTGTTGTGGTTTGCCTCCTCTCTCTCTGCCATGTTATGACACAGCAAGAAAGTCCTCACTAGATGCCAGCAGCATGATACTGGACTTCCCAGACTCTAGAACGTGAACCAATATGCTTCTGTTTATTATAAATTTCCCAGTCTATGGTATTCCCTTTTTTTGGGGGGGGGGACAGAGTCTCACTCTGTCACTCAGGCTGGAGTGCAATAGCATAATCTCAGCTCACTGCAACCTGGCTTTTTTTTTTTTTTTTTTAAGTAGAGATGGGGTTTTGCCATGTTGGCCAGGCTGGTCTCAAACTCCTGACCTCAAATGATCCGCCCGCCTCGGCCTCCCAAAGTGCTGGGATTACAGGTGTGAGCCACCATGCCTGGCCCCAGTCTGTGGGATTCTGTTACAGCAGCAGAAAATGGACGACGACAGACCCCTTAACAATTCTCAGATCGAAGGTAAGAAGAGCGGAGCAAGGTTGCTGCTGTGCTTGGTGCTGATGCCGCAGTCTGTCACACTGGCCAAGACAGAGGGAACACCGATTGTTCTGTGGTTTGAAACATGCTCGTGTTTTGTCTGTAATCTGATATGATCAGAGTTGTCCTTGTTTTTGTCTTGCTTCATCATGTCACAGATGGCTCTCTGTGATCCAGGCACTCCGTGAAGTGTGGCCGTTCACCATGAGAACAGCTCTGCCTGGCTGTGAGCACCAGGACGGCTCCCATCTGATGACATAACACTTGGACAGATCGCAAGAGAATAATGCTGAGTGCAAAAGGCTGGTCTCAAAATGCCTCAGGCTGAATGCTTCCATTTGTGTAATATTCTTCAAATGACACAATTATAGAGAGGAAGCTTTTAAAGAATAGCAAATCAGCTTCAACTCCCGTAAGTAAAAAGGATTGAAGTTCTGAGAAGGTGGGGGATTGGGGTGGCTGGCTCCAGGCTCAGTGGAGGTAGCAGGTGTTTCTGCTCAGCCTCGGCTGATCTTCTGCATTGGCTTGGCCTTGTGACCCCATCTCCCTACTTTGTGGCACCTCCTGTCCTGGCTCTGACCCATTGCCCAACCGTCATCTGGGCTCTGATCCATCCCAGGCCTCTCCCAACATGGACAGGTGAGTGCCAGTGGTGCCCACATGTGACCTTGCAGCTCTGAGGTTCCCGGATAGAGAGGGAGGCTCTTTCTCAGCACTCTCTGCCCAAGTCCCAGGCTGGTTCTCATTGGCCACAGTGTAGGTCACATGTTTGTCCCAGAACCAATCACTGGGAATGGGATGGAGTCGCTGATTGGTCAGGCTTGCATCACATGACCCCCCCCCTTGTGATGTCAGCACCCAATCACAGAAGCTGAGGGCGTGGTTGTGGGGGGTCTCTGTGAGGAGAGGGCTGCCTGCAGCAGAGCCTGCCGTGTCCCCTCTGTGTCTCCACATCTGTGCCTCTAAGGACTCCAGACCCCCAAAGCAAGGCCCGAGGGTGCAGAGAATGCCTGTTAGGCCCCCTTACCCTGCCGGTGGCCTGTGCAGGACCCCCAGGGACAGCTAGGTGGGCTCCTCGTTGTGATCTTCTGTTCCTGACCCATTTCTTTTCTGATTTTCAAATTAAAGTTAATTTTTTTTCTTGCAACTCCCACCCAAACCAAAATATTTTATTTTTAATCGACAGATAATAATAGTATATACTGATGGGCTAACAAATGTATGAAACATGCTGATCATCCTGGCCCTCCTGTCAGGGCAGAGCTGAGGCTGGCCTGGGGCTGTGTCAGAGTGAGGGGGCGTCTCTGGGCTGCACCCCCAAAGCGTCCCACACCAACCCTGTATCAGGGCCAGAGGTGGCTGCACCAGGGGCTAGACCCTGGTCCACAGGAAAAGCCTCCCTTGAGGTGTCCCTGCCAGCAGATGAACCGATCACCAGAACAAACTCATGGGCGGTGGGGCAGGGCCCCAGCCTGTGTGTGTGGCCACGACTGAGGCACAGTTGGCTTTCCTGGAGGTCTTGCCCTTTGACCTGCTGCCTTTGAAGAGTGGGGCTTTTAGCAGGGGATTAAGTCGAGGGGGCTCTGCCCTTTGACTGGGATCTGTGCGCTTAGAAAAGAGGCCTGATGGCCGGGCACGGTGGCTCACGCCTGTAGTCCCAGCACTTTGGGAGGCTGAGGCGGGTCGATCACGAGGTCAAGAGATTGAGACCATCTTGGCCAACATGGTGAAACCTTGTCTCTAATAAAAATACAAAAAAATAGCCCAGCATGGTGGTACGTGCCTGTGGTCCCAGCTACTCGGGAGGCTGAGGGAAGAATCGAGTGAGCCGAGATTGCGCCACTGCACTCCAGCCTGGCGATAGAGCAAGACTCCACCTCAAACAAAAAAAAAAGAGGCCTGATACGATTGGGATCTGTGTCCTCACCCACATCTCATGTGGAATTGCCATCCCCGCCACCACGTGTTGGAGGCGGTGCCTCGTGTTGGAGGCGGGGCCGCATGTTGGACGTGGTGCCTCGTGTTGGAGGTGGGGCTTCGTGTTGGAGGCGGGGCCACATGTTGGAGGTGGTGCCTCGTGTTGGAGGCGGGGCCGTGTTGGAGGTGGGGCCGCGTGTTGGAGGCGGGGCCGCGTGTTGGAGGCGGGGCCTGGCGGGCGGTGACCGGATCTCGGGGTGGATCGTCCTGAACTGCTCACACCAGCCTTTGTTGCTGCTCTCGCGATAGCGCTGTCATGAGATCTGCTTGTTTAAAAGTGTGTGGCACCTCCCATCCTTCGCTGCTCCATTCATGTGACATGCCAGCTTCCTCTTCGCCTTCCGCCATGACTGTGAGTTTCCTGAGGCCTCCCGAGAAGCCGATTATGTTATAAAAGCAGCCCTGCCTCTCCCACCTCCCCAGCTGCTTTCCCAGCTGCTAATAAGAAAGCTCACAAGCCTCTGCTCCACCGTTGGTGGCGCTGACTGAGGCCGTGGGCCCTGGAGGTTGACGGGGAGCGCAGCAGAGGGAGGTGCTTAGAGTCTGGGTTTCTTCCCTCTTCCCGGAAGTTCTGCTCAGACACACGAGGAGCCACGTGGGCTCCCTGGCATCTCCTGGGCTAAGGGGTTTGCGGGAGGACGGAGAGTGAGAGGCCATCATTGCCACTGTCATCACTGCTGCTGTTCGGGTTGTGGGGAGGTTGGGCTGTTGCCAGCCCCGAGCGCACGACCCCCATCGTCCCGGCTACACTGACTAGGCTCCCTTCCACGCCCCGTCTCCTGCTGGGAGTCCCGTGTTCCGAGGGTCCACAGGCAGCAGTGGGCTGTGTGGGAGGGGACCCTGAGCAGCGCTGAGGTCAGCAGCTGGGCGGGGTCCTGGCTGCAGCTGTCTCAGCCCAGGCTCCCTCTTACACATCAGTCATGGCCTGGCCACATCCTCAGGGGCGAGCCACCCTCTGGGGAAGCCACAAACGAGGACCATTTCCTCGGCCAGAGGAGTTTCTGATTAGCTGGACGTGGTCATGAACCAAACGGGTGGAGTGCGCACGTCCAGGGCAGGCGCATAGCCTGGACCTGCGGCGAGCAGTGGCTTGCACAGGGAAAGGACTGTGGAATTTGAGCTTCCAACAGTGGTGTCTACAGAGAGCTCTGGGCAAGGTGATTTTTCTTGTTAAAAATTTTAAATTAGTTTTTAGAGACAAGGTCTTGCTCTGTCACCCAGCCTGGAGTGCAGTGGCACCGTCACAGTTCACTGCAGCCTCGCCTTTCTGAGCTTAAGGGGTCCTCCCACCTCAGCCTCCCAAGTAGCTGGGACCACAGGTGCGTGCCACCGCACCTGGCTAATTCTGTATTTTTTGTAGAGACGGGGCCCTGTCATGTTGCCCAGGCTGCTCTTCAACTCCTAGCCTCAAGTGATCCTCCTGCTTCACTCTCTGAAAGTGCTGGGATTTCAGGTGTGAGTGATTTGTCTTTCAGGAATTGCTGTCAGCTGCAGCGGGGACGCCTTTGGGTCTGTGCGGTTGAGCTCCTCGTGCCCAGGGGCTGCGGCGCACCCCCAGGGCTGCATGAGGGTCACCTGCCACCGCTTTACCAACCCAGCCCTTTAAGAGTGTCAGAGGCTTTGGTGAGAGGTCCTTGTGCTCCCTGGGGGTCTGGGAGGACCAGTCATCTTGTCAACCAAAATGCAGAAATGAAATGTCTTCAGAACAGACTCCAGGCCCCTCAGTCATCAAACTCCTGGCCGGACCATGGCCAGCTGGGAGGGGCTTTAAAGGACGTTTAGTGACAGAGGGTGTGAGGGGGAAGTCGTATTCAAGTCTGCTGTTCCCTGTTCTCCCTTTCTGTCTGCTGACTTAAACCCTCTAGAATCGCAGGGCCCGGGCAGAATAGGCCCGTGTCTCAGATGCTGCCCTGGTCATCTGGCTTTTGTGTCTGACCGTGGTCAGTGACAGCTGGGGTTCTAAGGCGGCTCTGCCCGGCTCCTTCACCACCTACACGGCATGGGGCCCAGCACCAGGAACCCAGCACCCCTGTGTCTCCCCGCCTTGCTAGAGTCCCTTTTGTCATTCCTGTGGGGACATTACCTCCAGGGCCCCAACCCCAGAGCCCTCTGGTCACACTGTGTTAATATCCATCAACCCGGGGACAGCAGTTGTGGGGCTGGTGTGCAGAGGGCGTCACCAGGGAGATTTAAAATTTGAAGGCAGGCCGGGTGTGGTGGCTCACACCTGTAATCCCAGCATTTTGGGAGGCCAAGGTGGGTGGATCGCTTGAGCTCAGGAGTTTGAGACCAGCCTGGCAACATGATGAAACCTCGTCTCTACAAAAAATACAAAAATTAGCCAGGTGTGGTGGCGTGTGCCTGTGGTCCCAGCTACTTGGGAGGCCGAGGTGGGAGGATGGCTCGAGGCCAGGAGGTGGAGGCTGCAGTGAGCTGAGATGGCACCACTGCACTCCAGACAGGGCTACAGAGTGAGACCCCTCTCAAAAAAAAATCTGGAGGCAGTTCCCACCCGGGAGACTGTCTTGCTCACCAGAAGCCTGAGACTGGACATGGGTGGGGGTGGCCTTCATGTGTCCTTCGAATTTCACTCCCCAGCCCTACAGGGGCCAAGGAGCTGCCTCCATCAGAAGGCGGGACACCTTCTCCAGTCACTCGAAAGCTCTGAGGCTGAGCTTCTACCCTGCCAGGCAGCAGCTACAGGAGCTCCGCTGGTCAGCATGGTCCTGGCCAGCAGTGTGGCAGGGGAGCTGGAGGAGGGAGGTGCAGGTCCAGCCAGAGCCCGGCTGCACGGTGTCCTCCAGGGATTCACAGGTCAGCGAGGCTTGAGAAGCCAGATCCCCGGGTGTATGGAGAAGAAGAGGCACTCGCCCCTGGTCAGTGGCCAGTAGGCCCACAGGGTCAGGGAGGCAAGAGGGGAATGTGCTGGGGCACACAAACCCGCAGCCCACCCGACCTAGGACAGCGGCTGCCGCGGTGGGGTTCCTTCCGCTCCTCATGGGCTCGGCGCTGTCAGGTTTCTGAGTTTTCAAACAAAGCCAGAAATCCAGATTTTGACCTGAAATCTTCTTAAAAGTTGGTGCAATTTCAAAGATATTTTACAACAGACTGTCCAGACCCTAAAAATACTTCTCAAACTGCAGATGTGCAGGTGTCCGTGGCCACCACTGTGCAACCTCTGCCAGACAGCCAAGTTTCTGTATCGAAGGTGTTTACTTTCTTTGGGTGGAAACAGATGTTTTGTTTCTTGACAGAGGAACTGACAACTCTCCTTCCAAGGCAGGTTATTCCTGCTTCAAAGATGAAGAGTTGTGTTTCACTCAATCCTATTGTTGGTTTTTTTAGACTAAGTCTCTCTGTATCGCCAGGCTGGAGTGCAGAGGCCCTATCTACTCGCTGCAGCCTCTGCCTCTCGGATTCAAGAGATTCTCCTGCCTCAGCCTCCCAAGTAGCTGGGACCACAGGCATGCGCCACCACGCCCAGCTAATTTTTGTATTTTTAGTAGAGACGGGGTTTCATCATGTTGGCCAGGATGGTCTCGATTTCTTGACACGTGATCCACCCGTCTTGGCCTCCCAAAGTGCTGGGATTACAGGGATGAGCCACCACACCCAGCCTGTTTGGGGGTTTTAATTGCTAGCCTTTCTTGTGTTTGTGTGTCTGGGGAACCATAAGTGGCTTCAGAATGTTCTATGCAGTGACAACTATTTGTTGGGGAAGGCCAGCAAAGCCAGAAAATCTAAGAGTGTCCTTCACAGCCAGAGTCCAGTTGGGAAGATGGATCCCACCCCGTGCTATAGAGAGAGGGATGCTGGCTGCTTAGAAATCGCATCCTTGCTTATTTACCAAAAAATCAAGTCAATTCTATAGTAAGCCATTCAGAGAAGGAAATGTACTAACTGTCCAAACCCAGACTCTCCCTGTGGGCACATCTGGATGTGTTTTCTTTTGTGAGGAAGGCAGCTTCCTATCAACAAGTGGACTGGGTGCTCTCTCGAAGATCAACCTTAGCGGATAACTGACTCTGAAGTGCTGCTTCTGGGAAATAACTGACTGCCACGTCTTCCTTAGAGGCAGGCTGAAGCTGAGAAGGTAGTTAAGTCAATAATGGTAGTTTCTTCTTTTTACTCTGTGCTTGTGATGGTCTAAAACTCCAGTACTGCTTTAAATGCAACTCACATCTTTTCATATTTTGTGTGTTTATTTATGTATTCATTTATTATGTGTATTTATATATGCTTAATTTTTTGAGACTTCCTCTTTGACTTTAGATTATTTAGATATGTTCAATTTCCAGATATTTGGGGATTTTTCAGATGTCTTGCTGTTATTGGTTTCCACTTGAATTCCGTTATGGCTCAAGAACACTTTCATGATTTATGTTTTCACTGTTACAGCCTGACTTAATGAGCGTCTCTGTGCACTTGAGAAGGATGCTCATTCTGCAGTTACTGACTACACTGCTGTGGAATTCTGCTAAGTCAAGGTGGTTGATAACGCTGCCGGGGTCATCAATAGCCTTACCGATTTTCTGCCTACTTGTTTTATCAGTTCCTGAGAGTGCAGAAGATACGCGTCCTCCTCTAATTGTGGTGTGTCAATTTTTCCTTTCAGTTCTATCAGTTTTTGCCTCACGTAATTTGAAGTTCTGTTGTGAGGGGGTGAATATTCAGGATCGTCGTGTCTTCCTGGCAAATGCATCTGTTTGTCAGTATAGACTCTCCTTATTCGGAAGTCCACTTGGCCTGAAATCAGTATTTCACTCCAGCTTTCTTTCAGATAGTGTTAGCATAGTATTCCGTTTCCTTGTTTGACTCCTGACAGATGTACATTTTCATGTTTAAAGTGGGTTTTTTTGTAAACAGCATGCATTTGATGCTTGCCTATTTCTGTCCAGTCTGGCGTTCTCTGCATGCTAACTGGTGGCTTTGACCTCCTACATTTAAAGGATTATTGATGGAATGAGAGTAATAACTACCATCTTGTCAGTTGTCTTGTATGTTTCCATTTGTTCTGTTTTTCCGTTTCTTTCTCCCTTGCCTGAGTTAATGGTGCATTTGTTATTATTCCGTTTCATCCTCTCAGTTGGCATTATGTAGAACTTGTTTTAAAAAATTTGGTCATGAATTGCGGTTTGTAACATTCATTTTTTAAATCTCCTAGGTCCACCTGCCAGTAGCCGACTATTGCTTCACTGGAAGCAAGCAGACCTTGCAGTGGGGTGTCCCCCACCCCCCATCCCTCTCCCACTGTTTTTCCCACGCACTTCAATTTTCCGTGTTATACACATAATCCATCGTTACTGCGTGTCTCACTCTGGGCTGCTCTAACAAAATACCACAGGCTTGGTGGCTTCTAAACACAAACACTTACTTCTCAGTTTTGAGGGTGAAAAGTCTCAGATCAAGGCATGGGTCGGTTTGGCATCTGGTAAGAGCCCACTTCCTGGCTCACGGTAGCAGGTTCTCACTGTGTCCTCAATGGTGGAAGGGGAAGGCAGCTCTCTGGGGTCCCTTTTATGAGGGCACTAATCCCACTCATGAAGGCTTCTCCACCCTCATGACCTCATCACCTGGCAAAGACCCTACCTCCTGATGACAGCACTTCAGGGGTTAGGATTTCGAAAGATGGATTGTCTGGGGGACACCAAGATTTCAGCCATAGCACCGTTATTGCTTGGTCATCGATCTTTCAGAGCAGTTAAAAATAAGAAAAAACAGATACGTTATCTTCAGTTATTCCATTATTATGATATTTATAACTTTTTTGCTCCATGTTTCTGACCTATGTCACATTCGCTTTGCTTGGAGAACTTCTTTTACCATTTATCACAGAGCAGGTCTGCTAAGTGGATGCCTCAGTTTTATTCACCTGGGAGAGTCTTTCTTTCTCCTCCATTTTTCAAGGATACTTTCAATAGATGTAGAATTCTGAGAGCTTTTTATTCTTTTAACACTTTAAATATGTTAATGACTTGTCTTTTTGCTTGCATAATTTCCTTTTTTTTTCCCCTTTAGCTTTTAAGTTCAGGGGTCCATGTGCAGGATGTGCCGCTTTGTTACACAGGTAAACGTGTGTCATGGTGGTTTACTGTGCAGACCATCTCTTCAAGCCCAGCGTGCGTTAGCTATTCTTCCTGATGCTCTCTCCCCCTTCACCCCTTCTCTGACAGGCCCCGGCGTGTGCTGTTCCCCACCATGTGTCCATGTGTTCTCATCATTCAGCTGCTACTTATAAGTGAGGACATGCGGCATTTGGTTTTCTGTTCCTCTGTTAGTTTATGAGGATAATGACTTCCAGCTCAATTCATGTCCCTGCAAAGCACACGATGTCACTCCTTTTTATGGCTGCATAGTATTCCATGGTGTATATGTACCACATTTTCTTTATCCATTCTATCATTGATGGGATTTATGTTGATTCCATGTCTTTGCTATTGTGAATAGTGCTGGGGTGAAAATACACGTGCATGTATCTTTATAATAGAATGATTTATGTTCTTTTGGGTATATACCTAGTAATGGGATTGTTGGGTCAAGTGGCATTTCTGCCTCTAGGTCTTTGAGGGATCGCCACACTGTGTTCCGTAGTGGTTGAACTAATTTACACTCTCACCAACAGTGTGAAAGCATTCCTTTTTCTCTGCAACCTCACGAGCATCTGTTGATTTTTGACTTTTTAGTAATAGCCATTCTAACTGGCATGAGATGGTATCTTATTGTGGTTTTGATTTGCATTTTTCTAGTGATCAGTGGTGTTGAATTTTAAAGACTTAAATGTGAAACTCAAAACTTTAAAATCCCTAGAAGAAAATCTAGGCAATACCATTCAGGACATGGGCACAGGCAATGATATCATGACAAAAATGCCAAAAGCAATGGCAACCAAAGCAAAACTTGACAAATGGGATCTAGTGAAACGAAAGAGCTTCTGCACAGCAAAAGAAACTGCCATCAGAGTGCGCAGACAACCCATGGAATGGGAGAAAATCTTTGCAATCTGTCCATCTGACAAAGGTCTAATATCCAGGGTCTACGAGGAACTTAAACACATTTATAAGAAAAAAACCAAACAACCCCATTAACAAGTGGGCAAAGGACATGAACAAACGCTTCTCATAAGAAGACATACATGTGGCTGACAAACATAGGAGAAAAAGCTTGCATAATTTCTGGGAGAAGTATTCTATAACTTTTATCCCTGTTTCTCTGGAGGTAATGCTTCCTGTCCACTCCCTTTCTGGTTGTGTTTGAGATTTTTCCTGTCTGGTTTTGGGTGGGTGGAATGCGGTATGCCTCGCTCTGTCTGGTTTTGGGTGGGTGGAATGCGGTATGCCTCGCTCTGGTTTTGGGTGGGTGGAATGCGGTATGCCTCGCTCTGGTTTTGGGCAGGTGGAATGCGGTATGCCTCGCTCTG
>PVKV010020494.1:0-39658 GCA_004027835.1 Alouatta palliata | reverse complement strand
CCCAAGAGGAAGGAGCTCAGATACACTTAGTGTCTACCATGGCCTGCCATCAGGGCTGAGAAAGAGCTCAAAATTGGTAAGAGGCTGTGTGGGCATGAGAAGCAGCATTCCTGGAACCCAGGGAGACGTCTTCAGTTCTTCCAGTGGCCTGACGCGTGGCTCTGAGGTCCCCCTTCCCCTCAAAGAGAATGCATGCTTGTGTCTTTCGTTTTGTGCTATCATTCATGTGCAGCACCACCACAGGGTGAGACTCTATCCAAAAAATAAATACATAAAAAACCAAAAAATAAAGCTCCAGTTCTTTCTGGGTCACTCTGGTCCTCAATATCGTATTGTGCCGTAATAAAAACCAAATGTAATGACGTCCCCCAAGTACTTTAAGATCCGTAAGTGTCTATTTATGGATAATAATTTTGATTGCTCTTACAATATCAGAATCAATATATTTGAGGTTAATCAACTCTTACACTTGTTCAAAGAATGTTAAAGCAAAGGTATAGGCACATCCTGCCGCAGAATGCACTCCTAGCCTCAGTGAGTGAGGTCGACAGCAACCTTTTCTAAGACAGAACACTCCACTGGGGAGACAGCATGTTTAAATGTCCCAGGACAGGGCTGAGTGGGGTGGGGCTCCCAGTGAGGAGGAAGTCTGTGCTAGGACGGGATCAGTGCAAACTCTGTGTGGTGATTTTTTTGTCCTGACGAATGTCTCTTACGGGGTCCCAACCCCACCTCAGCTCTTTCCAGCTGGCTGGCCATGGTAGACACTAAGTATACTTGAGCTTCCTCCTCTTTCTTTTCTTAGGCCATTCTGAATAAGTAAAAATGTATTTCTAACATAATAGTCAACAAATATGAAATAATTTCACTAAATATGTGTCGTGTGCATGTGTTTATGATTTTTTCTGTCCACAATTACATTTTCCAAGATCAATTCAGTTGATCTCCTGCAGTGTCAAGATATGCCATAACACCAAGAATGGAGGAGTCCATCAACTGACAGCATGACTCTCACCTCAAGAAGTGAGGTCGGTGAATAAGTGAAGACAAAAGGAAAATTGGAGATACAGCTGCATATATGGACCGTACTCTGAAAATACATTTAAGAATTCTTATTAACAAATATGATTTGCTCTTTATCTATCATTATTTTATTTTGATTTATAGAGGAATATATAGAGGGGGATATCTATCTGTCAAGACACACGTGTGTGTATATAAAAACAAATATATATGCATATTTGTATATAAATATATACACATATATTTATATAAAAACATATACGTGTATATAAAAACAAATATATATGTGTATATAAAAACAAATATATATATAAATATATATGTATAAATATATATAAAAACAAATATATATGTATGTGTGTGTGTATATATATATTTTTTCTTTAGTCATGCTCCAAATTTGGAGTCTTGTTCTATAGTCTTGAAATTACTAGTGTGATATGGTGATGTAATAAGAAATATCATTTAAGGTCTTTGTTCCTGATTCCTGTCATAGAGCTAGTAAAACCTTTGGAACTTCTGAGTGATAGAGGTAAGTGGAAAGACTTTTGTTATTCCTAATAAGCCCCTGTTAACCATATATGAGTTTCTGCCAATGAGGTGACTCTTGAAGCATGGGCTGCTTGCCAGGGGGACTAGCCATGTGATTACAGGGTTGGACATTTCAGTCCCACTTCCCAACCTCCAGGGAGGTGAGAAGAGCTGGAGATTAAGTCGATCACCAATGACCAATGATTTAATAAATCATGCCTATAAAATGGAGTCTCCATAAAAACTCTAAAGACAAGTTTTGGAGAGGTTCCAAGTCGGTGAATGCATCCACATGGTAGGAGGGTGGTGCATCCCAAACTCCAGGGGACAGAAGCTCCTGTGCTCAGGATCTTTTGGGACCTTGCCCTGCGTACCTCTTCATCTAGCTGTTCATTTCTTTTTCTTTCTTTTCTTTTCTTTTTTTTTTTTTGAGATGGACTCTTGCTCTGTCACCCAGGCTGGAGTGCAGTGGCATGATGTTTGCTTACTGTAACCTCTGCCTCTTGGGTTCAAACAATTCTCCTGCCTCAGTGTCCCACGTTGCTGGGATCACAAGCACGTGCCACCACACCTGGCTAATTTTTGCATTTTTACTAGAGAATGGGGTTTCACCATGTGGGCCAGGCTGATCTCAAGCTCCTGACCTCAAGTGGTCTGCCCTCCGTGGCCTCCCAAAGTGCTGGGATTACAGGTGTAAGACATCGAGCCCCACCCATCTGGCTGTTCATTTGTATTATAATATCCTTTATAATAAACCAGTAATAGTAAAGTGTTTCCATGAATTCTGTGCTGTTTTTGCAAATTATCAAACCTGAGAGGAGGTTGTGGGCATTTCCAATTTGTAGCCAAGTTGTTCAGAAGTACCAGAAGTCTGAGATTTGTGACTGGGGTCTGAAGTGGGAGCAGTCTTGTGGGACTGTCCTTCGCCTGTAGGGTCTGATGCTAACTCCAGGTAAGTATCATAGGGTACCCAGTTGATAACCCAAGGATGGAAGAATTGGTTCTTGGTGTGGAAAGAACCACACATTTGGTGTAAGAAATGTTGTGAGTAGAGGAATAGAAGAATAGTTTTATCTTTGTTTTTTGTTGTTGTGTTTTGTTTTTGAGACAGGGTCTTGCTCTGCTGCCCAGGCTGGAGTGCACTGGCTCACTGCTGCCTCAAACCTCTGGGATCAAGTAATCCTCTCACTTCGGCCTCCCAAATAGCTGAGACTACAGGCTCTGGCCATCATGCCTGGCTAATTTTTTGTTTTTTGTGTAGGAACAGGGTCTCACCATGTTGCCCTGGGTGGTCTCAGACTCCTGGGCTCATGCAATCTCGCGCTGGCCTCCCAATGAGCTAGGATTAAACCAGCAATGTGTGAGCCACCACGCCCAGCCAAGGAATAGTTTTTATTTCATTAGATTTCTTAATACTTACATTATTCATAGATTAGGCTAATGCTGTCTGCCTGCAGCTTCTTTCTAAACATAGGTCTATTAAAGCCTCAGGCTGGAGTTTCTGTTGCTTTCAGGACATTGTATATCTGCTGATGCTGCTTCCAAGTATTACCTCTGTCAGACGGACTGCATTATGTCTTGAGGACAGGGCCCTGAATCTCTACACAAAGATCCCCTCACAGCAGACATTGAGTGTCATCCTCTGTCTGTATTCTCTGAGCATGCTTTCTAGTGTTCTTCATTTTACTTCATTGCCAATATCAGCAATCTCTGCTGATCTCTCCCTGCCTGTGGTACTAGCTCCTTGCGGCTGCTATAACAAATTACTATAAACTTGATGGCTTAAAAAAACAGAAATTTACTTTATCATAGTTCTGGAGTTTAGAATCAGTATTACTGGGACAAAGCCTAGGTGTTGGCAGGGCTGTGCTCCCTCCAGAGGTCTAGAGGAGAATGTGCTTCTTGCCTGGCAGCTTCACATGGCTGCTGGCCTTCCATGGCTTGCGATCCCATCACTCCAATCTCTGCTTACAGTCAGTGATGGTATCCTTGATGAAAACGGTAGTTTTATTTGGTTCTCCAAGCACTGCACCCATAGGCATCTGAAGAAGTAATTCAAACTTCTCTGGGCCTTCCAAGGTGGGCTGTCCCACGTCATCAAGGATGGTCACTCGGAATGTCTGCATGCGCACTCCTGGAGCAAAGTCCAGATTTCGGTTGATGCCAATATAATCTGTGCCAGCTAGTGAAAAAGGAACAGGCACTAGTGAGACTGTAGGATTTGTCCTAAGTTTTCCTTCAGAGAAAAATGAGTGCTCTCATCAACTCTGTGGCATTCTCCTTTGTACTCAACACTCTCAGAATCATGTATGGGGGGTTTGATCCCCAGAAGCGGGAACTTCCATATTCTACCGAATGCCCTGTAGTACCTTGTGCCATGCCCATGTGTCATCCTCACCAGGGCTCTACACATCTAGACCAGGCACATCACCTTCCAACCACTTCCACCAAGATCCTGCCAATGACATTGAAGGATCTCTGCAGGTAACTTTGATTTGAAATGAAAGGATTTGGCTTTCTTATTTTTAACCTTGAAGATAAATATAATACATTTTATTTTGATTAGGTTTCACTCATTCACGTTTGCCAGACATCTATTTTAACCTCACAACATTCTGCTGAATTTTATGAAGCCATGAAGTTCTGCCATTCTTTGGGTTGTTATTAATCATTTTTGCAAGCTAGCCCACCTCACCACACAGCTTCTTTGTGACTTATTTGAAAAGTCATCAAATGTAATGATAGTAATGTTTGATAATCAATGGAATTAAATAGAAACAACCCAGAGTAATATAAATATAAAAAGAAATTGAGGAACAGGAAATTTATATTGTCTCAAGGTACTTTTCCATAAAATATTTATTAATTTCAAAGGAAAAAAGTGAATATAATGAGGAACGCTGGCAGATACCACCTTACCCAAGTGGTCACAGTTAACAACCACCAGTAATGGGATAAAGGGAAACTGTGTGCCATTTGATAGAATACAATGGGAGGACAGTATCATCTTTGTGATATTCCTGCTAAAGATACATTACATGAATCTAATTATGAAAAACCAACAGACAAACCCAAATTTGGAAGACATTCTACATAGTATAATAACTGGGTGGTAATCTTCAAAAACATTAAGATGTTGAGAGGACTGATGAAGAAAACAGAAGCAGACATGACAGCTAAATAAAATGCCTGATTTAGAACTGGATTCTTTTGCTGAAAAGAATAATTTGAGGACAACTGGTGAAATTTTAATGAGGTCTGAGTAGATTATGGAAGTGTATCAAGTTAATCTCTCAATTTATGCTTGTTTTGTGGTTATACAAGAAAATGTCTTTGAAGGAATTACGTTGTAAGTTTTCTGAGACATGGTTCCAAACTTTCAATGGTTAAAAAAAAAAAAAGCATCTCACTCTACTTGCTGCTGTTTGGTAAATTTGAGATTACTCCAAAAAAATTTTTAAAGGCACCAAATAATCACATTAAGAAAACAAAACAAGGCCAGGCCCAGTGATTCACGCGTGCAATCCCAGTACTTTGGGAGGCTGAGGTGAGCAGATCGCTTGAGGCCAGGAGTTCGAGACCTGCCTGGCTAATATGGTGAAACCCATTTCTACTAAAAATACAAAAATTAGCAGGGCATGGTGGTGAGTGCCCGTAGTTCCAGGTACTTGGGAGGCTAAGGCTCAAGAATCGATTGAACGTGGGAAGCAGAGGTTTCAGTAAGCTCAGACTGTGCCACTGCACTCCAGCCTGGGCGACAGAGAGAGAGCCTGTCTCAAAAAGAAAAAAATGAAACACGATTATAGTGAAAATTACTAAGGCAGGAATAAATTTCATGCACTTTGATTCAAATCTTGGTTTATTGCTCACTTGTATTAATTCTTTAACCTCTTTGAGTCTCAGTTTCTTTTCTTTGACTGCAAAATGGGGATAATGATAGCTACCTTCTAAGGTTTATTGTGAAGATTAGAGATAGTAGAGCCAGGATGCTAACACAATATCTGGCAAATAGCAGGCATTAAAAACATAGGAGTTATAATAATTATTAATGTAACAAGTTATAATCATACCTTGTGAATATATACATAAGATAAATATAGTAAACTAACCTGAGAAGATGTCAGATATTTACTAGGTTCAACGGATTCTCAAGTATAAACCATTGCTTCTGCAACTCTACTTGTTAAACCCATGAATCACCACCCCAAGCATGGACATTACTTCTATTAGTTCATCCCTACCAGACAGCCAGCAGAGGTATCATCACTTTTATGCAAAGAAGTTTATCTAAAGGAATCTAAATTTCCCTTTCAAACCACAAACAAAAAAGTCCAATGAGCCAAATGGGTTTATTCACTCTTGGTTTCAGGGATACATACAGAGTGAGACATGAGCCTCGCATCCTGGGTCAGGAGGCGCTGCCCAGTAAGGGGTAGCAGGGGAGGGACTCACGGGGAAAGCAGTCTGTTTTCTGAAAATTTAAAATTTATATTTTATGTCTGGCCCTCTCTGAAAATTTAAAAAAAGAATGAAAAAAAGAGCAGGGGAGTGCCAAGCTGGTTAACTAGAAGCAGCTAGTGTGTGCCACTGTCATGGAGAGGAGAGAGGGTGGGGAATAAACACACAAGCTCTTCAGCTGGGTTATCCAGGTGGACAGGCTGGGATTCATCAGGGAAGCAACATGACCCACAAAGAGCAGAGAAGAGGGAGACAGGATGGCTGCCCACCTAGGACTGGGGCAAAGCCAGGGGAGGATTCCCACTGTGGGTAAATGGTGAATACGAGTCTCCTGGGACCCACAGATCTTCCATGAACCTTGGCAACCCTGAGCGCAGGAGATCCCCCATGACCATCCCCACCACGGGTGCCTCCAGACAGACATAAAGAGCTATGTGGAGACCGGACAGAGCTAAAGCTCAGGCCTTGGACCCCTGGGCACCGTGGCACCAGCAACTGTAGGTCCTGCTGCCTCGCATGCCCCCAGGATAGGGGCTGAATGCACACAACTGAGGAGCGGACGGACTGCACACCCTGCCTCCACTGCACTCGCTAAACAGACCCTAGCATGGCCACTTGAGCTTGCAGGCTGGTAGCAGCCCTGCGCTTCCCTGGGATGGAGCTCCTAGTGGGGGCAGGCAAGCCTGTCTGTTGCTGGTCTGCAGCTCTGGCCCCTGCAGTCTTCAGGCTCTGAAGAGAGCAAAAAGATTGAGAACTGATGTGACCCCCAGCACAGCACAGCTGCCTTATGGAAAAATAGCCAGACTGTTTTCCCCACAAACCCTGCCTCCGTTACCTCTTACTGGGCAGGGCCTGCTGATCTGGGATGCCAGCCACCCCAGCCCCCCCAGGCTCTCAGCAGGTAGCAGCTCTGCACTTCCTTGGGACAGACCTCCCAGAAGTAGCAATGCCATCATTTTTGCTGCTCCACAACCCCCTGCTCCTGCTGTGCTCAGGCTTGGGAGGGAGCAAAGACACTCAGGACTAACTCAGGCCTCTAGCCTGACAGTGCAGTAGCCTTACAGAAAAGTACCCAGACTGTTCTTCATTTGAGTCCCTGCTTCTGTTACTCCTCACTGGGCAGAGCCTCTCAACCCGGGAACCCAGCACCGCCAGCTTGTCCCCACCTGAACCCTTCAGTCATCGGTGGCTCTGCCTTTCTCTGGGGAAGACATCCCAGAGGCAATGCAAAACCTCTCTGCCATTGAAGCTGCAGTGGTGCGGCCCTCATTGCCCTCTGGCTGGGGAAGGAACAAAGGACTGGTCAACTCACTGGCACCTCCAGCTTGCCACAGACACCATACAAAGGGGAGCTCAGTTTCTTTCCCGTGAGCCCTCACCGTCTACTGTTCACCAGGCAGGGCCCTCAGCTCGGGACTGCAGAGCGGCTGCCCTGCCTCTGGCTGAGCGTTCCCACTGGGAGTGGCTGTGTCTTCCTGGGGTGGCGCTCCCAGAGGCAACTGACAGCCCCACTGCCACTGCCATGACAGTGGCTCCGCCAGTGCTGTCCTCAGACTGGGGCAGGAACAAAGGGTCTGAGGGCTTTACTCCCACCTCTAGCATGCCTGTTGCCATATGGAGAGGTGCTAAAAATCTCTTCTTTGTGAGCCCCTAACCCCCTGCTTTTCACCAAACAGGGCCCCTGGCTCAAGCCCACAGCACACCACCTCCTGACTGAACATTTCCGTTGGCCCGTTGGCCGTGGCTCTGCATTTCCCCGGGGTGGAGCTCCCTGGGAAACTGAAAGTTCCTCTGTCACTGCCACTGCAGTGGTACTGCCCTTGCTGCCCCCAGAGAAGAAAAGGAACAAAGACTCTGAGTGCTTTACTCACAGCTCCAGCTCTCAGCTGCCCTAAGGTGAAGAGGCCATTCTGTCCTTCCGGTGAGCCTCCCGGACTCCCTGTTCATCGTGAGGCAGGCCCTCCCCAGCCCCCCAAGCTTGGGCTCACAATGCAGCCACTCTGATTGGTAGTGGCTCTATGCTTCTCTGGGGTAGAGCTCCACGAGACAAGTGAAAGGCCCTCTGCCGTTACTACGGCTAAGGTCCCTGTCCCTGTTGCCCCCAAGCTGGAGACGGAATGTAAAGCCTGAGCTTGCCCCAGGGTTGTAGTGTGTAGCTTAGGCGTGCAAAACCAAGATCCGCAGCCAGCACTCAAGTGGCAGAGGAGCCCACACTGTTAGAGAGAGCAGAGAGGAAACATGGCTGCAAACAACAGAGGAGCCACGTGGCTGAGTAAAACATCCAGAAACAAAATCAATTGACTATGCTAAGATTAAGCCACAGTTAACGGTAGCCCACACAGATGAGAAAGAAGCAGCATAAGAACTCTGGCAACTCAAACAGCCACAGTGTCTTCCTTCTTCCAAATAACTGCTTCCCCAGCAATGGTTCTTCACGAGGATGAAATGACTGAAATGACAGATATAGAATTCAGAATATGGATAGGAATAAAGATCATTGAGATTGAGGCGAAAATCAAAACCAATCCAAGGAATCTAGGGATAACAATAAAATGATATAAGAACTGAAAGATTGAAGAAAGAACCAAACAGATCTGATAGAAGTGAGAAACATGCTACAATAATTTCATAATAAAATTAAACATATTTTTTATTTTTTAATTAATTAATTTTTTGAGACAGAGTCGAACTCTGTCACTCAGGCTGGAATGCATGGCTCATCGCAGCCTCAACCTCCTGGGCTCAGGTGATCTTCCCTCCTCAACCTTCCAGGTAGCTTGGACAACAGGTGCATGCCACCATGCCTGGCTAATTTTTTTGTATTTTTTGAAGAGATGGGGTTTTTGCCATGTTGTCCAGGTTGGTCTTGAACTCCTGAACTCCAGCAATCAACCTGCCTAGGCCTCCAAAAATGCTAGGATTAAAGATGAGAGCCACTGTGCATGGCCAATTGCAAATATTAACAGCAGAATCGACCAAGCTGAGGAAAGAGTCTCAGAGCAAAAAGGTTCTCTGAATGAACACTAAAACCACCTTTCTTTAAAAACCAAACTAAAGTCAAAAATGAAGAAAAAAGAATAAAAAAGAATGCACAAAACTTCTTCCTAGAAATGTGGGATTATGTAAGGAGACCCAATCTACTACTCATTGGCATCCCTGAAAGAGAGGGAGAGAAGTCAGACAACTTGGAAAACATATTTGAATATATTGTCCATGAAAATTTCCCCAACTTCACTAGAGAGGCCAACATTCAAATTCAGGAAATGCAGAGAACCCTGCAAGATACTGTACAAAACAACTATCCCCAGGACACATAGTCATCATATTCTCCAAGGTTGACATGAAAGAAAAAAATATTAAAGGCAGCTAAAGAGAAGGGGCAGGTCACCTATGAAGAGAACCTCATCAGACTATCAGCAGACTTTTCAGCAGAAACTCTACAGGCCAGAAGAGATTGGAGGCCTATATTCACCACCATTAAAAAAAAAGAAGCTCAACCAATAATTTCATATCCAGCCAAACTAAGCTTCATCAAATAAGGGGAAAGAAGATCTTTTTCAGACAAGCAAATGCTAAGGGAATTTGTTACTACTAGACATAACTACAAGAGGGTTTTTTTTTTTTTTTTAATGGAGTCTTGCTCTGTCACCCAGGGTGGAGTGTAGTGGCACAATGTTGGCTCACTGCAACCTCAGCCTCCTGGGTTCAAGTGATTCTCCTGTCTCAGTCTCCTGAGTAGCTGGGACTACAGGCGCTCAGTACCACACCTGGCTAATTTTTGTATTTTTAGTAGAGTTGGTATTTCACCATATTGGTCAGGCTGGTCTTGAACTCTTGACCTCATGATCCACCCGCCTCGGCCTCCCAAAGTGCTGGGATTATAGGTGTGAGCCACTGCACCTGGCCACAAGAGGTTCTTAAAGGAGTACTAAATATGGTAATGAAAGACCGTTATGCCCACCAGAAAAACACATTTAAGTACATAGGCCATTGACACTATAAAGCAAATACACAATTGAGTCTGTATAATAAAACAGCTAACAACAAGGTGACAGCATGAAATGGTCACATATCAATATTAACCCTGAATGTAAACATGCTAAATGCCCCAATTAAAAGGCCACAGAGTGGCAAGTTATATAAAAAAGAAAAACCCGACTATGTGCTGTCTTCAAGAGACCCATCTCACATGCTGTGACAGCAATAGCTTCAAAGTAACGGGATGGAGAAAATGCCACCAACCAAATGGAAACAAAAAAAGCAGGGATTGCTATTCAAATTTCATACAAAACAGACTTTAAGCCAACAGTGATAATAAAAGATGAAGACGGGCATTGTATAATGGTGATGTCTTCAACAAGGAGACTTAACTATCCTGAATATTTATGTGCCCAACAGAAGAGCATCCTGATTCATAAAACAAGTACTTAAAGACCGATGAAGAGACCTAGATAACCATACAATAATAGTGGGCATTTCAACACCCTATTGATAGACAAACCGTCAAGGCCGAAAAGTAACAAAGATATTTAGGACTTGAACTTAACACTTGACCAAATGGACCTAACAGACATTTATAGAACTCTCCACCTGCAACCAACAGAATATGCAGTCTTCTCTTCTGCACATGGCACATACTCTAAAATCGACTACATCATTGGCCATAAAAAATTATCAGCAAATTAAACAAATTCAGAATTATACCAATCACACTCTTGGACTATAGACAAATAAAAGTAGAAACCAATACCAAGATCACTCCAAACCATACAATTACATGGAAATTAAACAACCTTCTCTTAAATGACTTCTGGGTAAACAATGTAATTAAAGCAGAAATCAAAGAAATTTTTGAAACTAATGAGAACAAAGATACAACATAGCAGAACTTCTGGGACACAGCTAAAGCAGTATTAAGAGGAAAGTTTACAGTGCTAAATGCTCACAACAAAAAGTTAGAAATACATGAAATTAACAACCTAACAGTACACCAAAAGGTCACGACTGCAAATGGGAAAATGTGGGCATCAATGTACGTGGAAATGTCCTTTTCTTTTCCTGTTGGGTCCTGCCCTTTTTTGTGGTAAAACAACTGATAGGTACTCTAGAGGAAGTGGTATCTAGAATTGTTCCTTGTTGTCAGCTAGGCCTTGGTCATCCATGTCAGGAAACGGGAAGGTGAGCAGGGCATGAGGACATGCTGTTTGAAGCTAATGGAAATACCCGAGTCTGAAGTGAAAACCTCCCATATTTCAAAGGTCTGATATGTGACAAAATTCTTCCACGAGGTGGGACTTGCTTTGCCATTATGGGATGAATTTCATCTGAAATATTGTTTATTTAGGTGTCTACAAATATTCTGAACTTTGGAAAATTAATTTGAGCCCACAAGCAAGTGGGTAATAAATGAATCATAAACGCTGCTGTTTAAATAATGTATTTATTTTGTAACCAGAAGAAGTCATTACATATACAAACTATCTATGTGCTCAAGCCAGAGAAACTTTCAATCAGAGCCCATCAACAAAGACTAAGCATGCTTACACTTCACAGACTAGGCCCCATATAAACGTGTATCATGATAATGACATATTCTTTAAATGGCCCTCTCACTTTCTGCTGACTCCTTCTCTGACTTTCTGGAGTGCACGGTGATGGATGTTGGCTGGGAAAGATCAGTGCCTCTTCTCCAAACACAAATCTCCACATAGCCAGCACTTTCATTGACATGATATTCAGCATCCCCAAAGTGCAGAGCAGGTTCTAGAGAGGCAAAAAAGACAAACTAAGAATGCTTCAGCCTGCCTGGTATACACCTCTGGCCCTGTGTGAGCCTGGGCATTTCTCATAATTGTCAGACATGACAGATCCCATACGTCTTGTTTTTTTATATAGCTCGGGGAGAACAAAAACAAAAACGCACAAAAAGCCACATCAGGGTCACATGCCATGACTTTGACTCCAGGAAATGCCATGAGATGAAGTCAGTTGGGATGCAATTCATTTTTTTTTGTTTTAAGAACTATCCATTACATAGAAGAGATTTTCCTAGTGGAGAAAATTGGCCAATCAGCTGTAACTCAGGCAAGTCTGCTATTGTTTGGGAAAAGATGGTGTAGAAGTTAGAGGGGCTTTTTTTGGTGGGGAGAAAATTGCTCTTCCTGTGGAGGGACAGTTGAGCCAGAATTCTGAGTTTGATCACTATGGCTGTGCCTTTTCTTAGGGCATTTGCTGATTACAGGGAGAGATGGAAACCCTGGGGCAGTGGATGAGTGGGAAGAGAGATCCTGTTCACTGAGATGCCAGAAGCACTCCACCAAGAGGCCAAGAAGTGGCTCCATAGAAAGAGATGGTTGAAGGAGACCGGCACAGGCACCAGGCTTCAGCAGCAGGTGGAAGGGAATTGCACATCTTCTAAAAGGAGGAAGAGGTTGACAATGCGAATGTTGCTTTGGCCAAGCAAATACACCTATCCATACCCAGTTCGCTCTGTTCCAAAACACAACTTATGAACTTAGCTGATAATTTAAAGTATATACAAGGCTTAGCTATAATAGTACCTACTATATGAACTGTCATGGAAAAGGTTTTGAGATGAATGCTTTTGATGGCTGTGACATCTGGAGGCAAAAGTTATAAATATGAAGAAGCAGATTCACCGTGGAGGAATGACCCCTTGAGCTTGTCGAATGGAAAATTAGTTATGGAGATGACACCTTTGCAAACATATTGCAATGCAGCAGAAGCATATCTGAATTTAAATTCAAATCTTGGAGGCTAGAAATCAGATTTAGTAAATATTATTTGCTTCAGGATATATTTTAGTAGAATGCTTAACTGCTGAGAAAGTAGTAGTAATAGTAAAACTGCTAAAAGTTTTACCATGGCATTCAAGACCTCTCCCAATCTGATCTGAGTTCATTTTTTGCTGAATCATCTGGCGCCATATTGACACTATAAAGCACTCTGTGCCTTCTGTCCCAGTTATACCAAACGGCTCCCCAAATACTGAACACAGCATGCGTTTATGAGCCTCCATCTTTGTTGGCAATTTTCTCTGAGCCGAAATGTGTCAATTTGGCAAATGCCTATTCATTTTTTTAAGGCTTTGATAAAGAGTTGCCTTCTCTGGGAAGCCATATGTAGTTCCTCAAGAAATTAATTATTTTTCATTCCGTGCTTCCCTAACATTTCGAATAGTTCTGTAACCGTGGTAATGTAACACACTTGCAATTTGCTCACCTCAGGCACACAGCAGGCCAGCACTCAGATAATGGCGGTAGGGTCATTCTTAATTTTCTTTTTAATGAACATGTAGTAATTGTACATATTTATGGGGCACATAGTGGTGTGTTGATATATATAAGGCATAGTGATCAGGTCAGGGTAATTCGCATATCCCGTTCTTTCCTCTCTTACCAAGAACTTTCTCCTCATTGTTGCTAATGGGTGCTTCTGATGCCTCCACGATTGGGACAGGAAAGAAGGAGGAGAGGCAGGAGTAGCAGGAAATTTCTTTCTTGAAAACTTACATGGGTGTCAGTACTCTTTGGTCTTGGAAGATGGAAGAAAACTGATTCTGTTTATCATGGGCACGTTTGCAGGTTCTTTAGAGATCTCTCACTCCCACAGTTGGGTATGTCTTACTCGCAGTTCTCTCGATGAGGATGAAACAGCTATATTCTGGGCTGGTCACTTAATCATTCCTCAACCTATTTAGCATTTGGCAGTACCTCTGTTCAGCCCTCTAGATGCCACTTTTGGACATCAACTAAGACAAGTCATTCTGACTCACTCTTGCATGCATGGCTCACATTTGGTCCATGGCAACCTTTTTGCATCCTCTGCCTTGATAAACTCTAGGAATACTGCTTAGCCCCAGTGCAGTCCCTCTCTTTTGTTCATCCACCAAAGCAGCCAGTGAGTTTATCTCCCACAGTGAGATTTTCCAGGCAGAGCCGGGTCCCAGTTCATTGCGTTCTCCACATTGCAGGTAGCACACATCATACTGCCCAAATGGTCTCCTTTGAGCCCCCTTCTTGATTTAGCACCTCTTTAAAATGCAGAAATGTTAAAGTTACCATTCTAACATGCTATCCTGTGTTTTACACTTGATCTTAGCCAAAAGGCTGAGAAGCGATTGTCCTGTGTTTTTATCCGACCCCGAGAACTGTTTCAGGATCAGAGACCATATTCTACATGCCGTTGTATTTTTAGTGATGCAGTGGCTAGCATATTGACAAAGTCTCAAGAATTTGTCAAACGAACAGTTTTACCTCTCTTTTGATATATTTTGAACTTATTACAAAGTTTTTAAAAAAGGTTTGGACAAAATTATTTGTGTTTTTAGCAGAGAAAATATATCGTATGCTATTGGGGAAGGGCAAGAAGTGAGAAAGCTAAAAAACATTTGATCAGTTATACTGTTGTTCAGAGAAAAAAATGTAAGAACTCAAGCCTCTGAATACAGAAATATATAAGACATGAGAGGAGGATAGTGCCGCTTGGAAAGAATGTCATGAAATTCTTTCTGGATGCTCTATGTACTGAGCACCAGGAGATCTGTCAGAATAGAGAAAACAGCTCCTCCATGTAGCACAGAAGAGTTTCCAAGTACTCTTTACCTTAACTCTGTCTGAGAAACTGAGATGCTAGCAGTGATTCTGAGGATGGGCAATTAGGAAAGTATGATGCTTCGGCCACATCATACTTATGTTAAATGGATTCCAGAGCCATATGTTTTCATTGCCTTTAAGAGAGAATGTCCTTTAAATGAAAATAGGAAAAATAAATATGACAAGGTCAGAAATTAAGCTCTCAAAGATGTAAGATTATCATTTAAAATGAGTTCAGTGTTCATAATGCCAAGTTTTGCAGGTGAGGTAACAGAAACCTGTTGGTAAACAGAGAAAGCACCCAGAACAGAATGGATGCCAAAAGATGGAATGTAGGAAAATTTTTTTTCCAATTGCCTCAGGATAGAAAACAGATTCTAGAAACGGACTGGTAGGCTTCATCTTTAGAAAAATTCTAGAAGTGCTTATTTAGACAGGTTTTGAAATCTGAGAAAAGAAAGATAATGCCCATTGGTCAGTATTGGATCTTTTATATTCAATTTGGCAAAGTCAATTCAATGTTTTTTTTTAAAATATTTTTTAGTTCAGTTCAACAAACATCTATTGAGCATCTCCTATGTGCTGTAAGCATGGTGCTAGTTACCGGGAATGTGAAGAGAGATACAGTCTTGTTGTTGAGATATTTGTAGTATAAGAGGACCTCCACATCAGTTCATTCTTTTGCTGTAGCACCTAGAATTTCATTCAGCTGAGGTTCAGAAGGAGTCCTAAAGAAAATACGGTGCTATGTCTTTAAAAATGAATGAGAATTGACCAATGAATGAGGTTCCAGCGAAAAATGTTCCAGGTAGACTGGCTAGTTTGAACAATGACACATAAGCATGAAAAAAGCATCTTTAGGAAGAGATGCAAGAACTTGTTTATTGGCAGTGGGTAAGGTGGGAAGAGAGGAATGTTTGAAATGAATTTAGAGAGGAAGATAATCCTTTTAGGTAGATGGGACTTGACATTTTAGATTCTATAAAATGTGGAAACCAGTTTTAGACAGTGAAAAGTTGTTTGGTTTTTGTTTTCTGTACATCTGTCCAATGTCAGTATGGAACATAATTTAGGAGGAATTAGTGTAACCCATTAGAAAGGTATTGCAATTATTCATGTGAAACATCATGATGTAGGCAGTAGTATTAGGGATGGAGCGGAAGTGGTGAATGTAAGAAGTGCCCTGAACAGTATCCAGTGACTAATGCGGCAGCTTCGAGGATGTCCTTCACGTTTCTAGTGTTTGTGGGTGGGAGTGGGAGGCACTGTCTAACTCTGTTGGGAATAAAGCAGGTGGAACAGTGTTCACTGAGGGTAAGAGAAAGAAAGATGATGAGTTTGGTTACAGGTATGTTAAATTTGAGTGGCCTGTGGTACATTTAAGTGGATATTTCTGAAAACCCTTTCATGTGTGAATCTAGAGTTCAAGAATCACGCCTCACAGTGACTCATGTCTGTAATTCCAGCAGTTTGGGAGGCTAAGGTGGGAGGATCATTTGAGACCAGCAGTTTGAGACCAGTTTGGGAAACAGTGAGACCCCATCTCTACAAAAAATAAAGAAATAATTAGCTGGGTGTGGTGGCGATGCCTGTAGTTTCAGCTTTGTGGGAGGCAGAGGTGGGAGAATCATTTGAGCCCAGGAGATTGGGGCTGCAGTGAGCCATGACTGCACCACTGCACTGCAGTCTGGGCAACAGAGTGAGACATCATCTCAAAAAAATCAAAAATCAAAAATCAAGCCAGGGCTGGAGATATGATTTGGGAGTTTTAAGCATACAGATTGGGGTTAATCCTATATTAGACAGTATGATTATCTACTGTGGGTGAATAAAAAGAGGATCATAGCAGGGAGCATCAACCCTTGGGGAGAAAGATCAAGTGAAAGGAGCCCCAAAAAGAGATCAAAAACAAACAGACAAAAAAAAAAATAATAATAAGCAAACACGTAAAAACAAACAAGCAAAAAACAGTTGGCAAGATGGAGAGAGAGGAGTTTGAACCAGGAAAATCAAGAGAGTAAAGAATCTTGAGAAGAATGAGTGGTCCCAGTGTTAAATGTAGAGAGCATATCCGGAAAGACACATGTAAGCTGACAGTGGACGTCAATGGCAAAATCCCAAAACACATCGTATGAAACTTTCAGCTGCAGAAAGTAAATTGACTATAGTGCCCAAGTGAAAAGAGAGAGGAAATCTACTCAGGAAAGTCCTGCATAGATAAACACAGTTTTTAATGCCAGTATCTTACTATTTTGACTACTGTAGCTTCGTAAATATTTCAAAATCAGGAAATGTGATGCTTCCAGCACTGCTTTTCTTTTTCAGAACTGTTTTGGCTATTAAAACCGATAAATAAATTCAGTACAGATGCAGAGTAGAAATCAACATACCAAAACCACAAGCATTTCTTTACACTAATAATGAACTACCTGAAAAGAAAATTAAGAAAACAACCCCATTTACATTAAAATATTCTCAGAATAAAACACTTAGGCACAAACTTAACTAAAGCAAAGAAAGACTTGTATACTGCGCTGAAAACTACAAAACATTGATAAAAAAATTAAAGACATGTGAATGGAAAGACAATCTGTGTTCATTAAAATATCCATTCTACTGAAGGCAATCTACAGATTCAAAGATCATAAACTGAGTAACTTATAAACAACAGAAATTTATCACAATTCTGGAGGCTTGGAAGTCTAAGACCAAAGCATCAGTGGTTTCAGCATCTGATAATGGTCCACCTTGTAGTTCACGGATGTTGCCTTCTTGCTATACACTTAACATGGCAAAAGAAGTGAGGGATCTCTTTCAGGTCTCTTACCTAAGGGAACTAGTACCATTCATGAGGGCTCTGCCCTCATGATCTAATCACCTTCCAAAGTCCCCACCTTCTAATGCTATCACCTTGGAGGTTAGAATTTCAACATGTGAATCCGGGAGAGACACAAACATTCAGTACATTGCAGTGGCTCCCAGCATCTAGAGTATGCTGGGTTGCATCGGTGGTCTGAGGCAGGTAGACAGAAGGCCACAGCAAAAATCAGAACATTCATGTGTGGCCAAATCCTTTTCTTCCCTGCCGAGGTACAAGCTGTAATATCAGCTCAGAGCTGTTTTCTTTTCCCCTGCCCACTCACTTTGTGGGCTGGAGGTTGCATCTGTGACATATGCTAGCTTGCTATTACGAACTCTAGTCTTTGTTCTCCATAGCGGCTTCTGGATATCTATAGTATGTGAGGTTGTTAGTGCTCAGAGACAGATGACACAGAAGCCAGTGTTTTGTGCATGCCCCAGAAAAATCAAGGCATTAGATGTATGGTGTTTTTCTTCTTCTCCTTCCCAAAAGAAAAGCTTGGAGCTAAGGGTTCTCTCCCAGTTATATGGCACTGTGCTAGGGCTTTGGGCAAGAGGGTATCTTGAACTCAGCTACCAGTTTTTATGTACCAGCATAATGATGTTTTGCTCAATGGTTGACCACATATATAGTGGTTGTCCCATATGATCACAATGCTGTATTTTTATTCTACCTTTTCTATGTTTAGATACACAAATACTTACCATTATGTCCCAATCACCTACAGTATTCAGTACAGTAATGTGCTGTGCATATTTGTGGCCTAAGAGTAATAGGTTATACCGTATAGCCTGTATGCATAGTAGGCTATATCATCTAGGTTTGTGTAAGTACACTCTGTGATATTTGTACAACATTGAAATTTCCTTAAGAGATGCATTTCTCAGAACATATTGCTCTCAATAAATGACACATGACTGCAACTGGTTTTGTACTCAGCCTGGCTATGGGAGCCTTACAACTGGTTGTTGGATTTCTCATAAAGAGAAATGATTAGTATTTTGCTGTTGAGTCAGCATGTCTGTGGGGGAAGAAGGGTATAGGAAGGTGTCTTCTGCCATCTTGCTCAGAAAGCATATTTTTAAAAAAGAATTTTGGATCAGAATAAGAAAAGGCATTCTGTTAATTAAAGTTATTTAACCATAAATTTGGCTTTCTTTTAAGTAGCAAACTCTGGGTCAATAGAATTATTCAGAACAAAGAAAAATAACTAGCTGTCAGAGAGGCTAAGGGACATGATATTGGGAAAGAGCACTGAACCAGGAATCCAGAAATAATCGGCCTCTCAGATTGCTCTTGCCTTGACTCAATATGGACAATTGGGTAAGTCACTTTAATTCTCTGGGCTTGCTTTCCTCATTTGTAAAATGAAAAGGTTGAACTAGATGACCTTTGAGGTTCTCTCTGGCCTTAATGATTCTGTGACACAGAAGACGTTTTGACATTGGAGTGTCATCCTTATAATTTGTTGAGGTGGAGATTAGAGGATTATGGTAGGAGGTGTGGAGGTAGAAACACATCTGACTTGAATCATGTCAGACCTACCAGTGGAGATTCAGCCAGTTGGCAAGGCATGGTGTCCAAATGATGTAGTAATCTGAAGTGTCATCTCTGGCAACTGGGCTAGAGCAAAGGAATGGGGGAATCCAGAGCAGTTGAAATAGAGAATGAGGGAAAGGGTCTATTATTCTTGGGCAGTGGGACTGGAATTCAGGGATACATGCTGGCCTCCAGGGAAGGTGTCAAGTCCTAGGAGTGGAAACCAGAGTCTTGTTGATACTAGTGCAGGATGTGGAAAAAGAATTCTAGGCAAAAAACCAGATATCCATACATGAAATGTAGGATGGAAGAATTTGGCTCTGGACTATGGGCTTAGAAGCACCTAATCTGAAGAGTGAAATATAACTTGGGGAGTTACTTAAAAACCAGTGGCTGGTCTTCACATTTTCTGAGTCATGTTGGCATCCAGCATGAGCTGGAGAATAAATTTTACCCTGAAGCAGAGTTAACTGAATTTTTTAAAAAGGCCTTAAATCTTTCCAACAGATTGTAGTGGTCTTATTAAATCTGACAGTGGCTAGCATAAAAAGGAACAAAATAATGGCGTTTGTAGCAACCTGGATGAAATTGGAGACCATTATTCTAAGTGATGTAACTCAGGAATAAAAAATTAAACATTATTATGTTCTCACTCATAAGTGGGAGCTAAGCTATGAGGACTTTGAGGATACAATGGACTTTGGGGACTCAAGAAAAAGAGTGGGAGGTGGGTGAGGAATAAAAGGCTACACTTTGGGCACAGTGTTCACTGTTCAGGTGATGGGTGCACCAAAATCTCAAAATCACCACTCAAGAACTTATTCATGTAACCAAACACCACTGGTCCCCAAAACCCTATTGAAAAAAGTAAGAAATGACAAATGCATTAGTTTAGACCTTAACCTCGTGTGCTTTCTACGTAAAAAATAAAAAAGTTGCTTTGAACTTTGCAGTTGCCATTTAAACTATAACATGCTGTCAGTATAATACGTCTAAGAGTAAAATAATTCTAGGTCTATTTACTTCACCCGAGGTTACCTTCAAATATAAAAGTTGTGAAACTTCATTAAAAAATCTGACAATGGCTAGAAGAATATAATCCATTCTCTTCAAGATTCAGCATAAAATCTAAAATGAATTTAACACAACTAACAAATATGGACTGTATGGGATTAAATCTCTTGTTGACTCAATGCAGAAGAACTTAAAGTATCATGGAGGCTGAAAAGACCACACACAGCCAGGATCTCTGCCTGAGAACTACTTTTTGTCAGTGCTATCATTTCTATGGCAAGCAGGGCTGATCACTGGTCACTACGCTCTGGGAATGCTCTTTTTTCCTTTCTGTTTCAAAAGTCTTTTTTTTTTTTTTTTTTTTAGATGTTAGGTAATGGCCTCTGAAATATTTTCTTTCATTAACTTCAAACTAAAAAATCATATCAAAAATTAAAAATATGATACAGCTAAAGCCTGTAGTAATTGTGTTATAATATGACTAGCTCTAGAAAGTATAGTGATACTATTTCTTTTCTTTCTTTTTTTTTTTTTTAGTGATACTATGTCTTTGGAACAGTTTCCTCAGTTTTTACAGCACAGAAATATATGTCTTTCACATTTTAAAAGCATTTATGTGTTGAAGTTTTTCTTGGTCCATAACCACGTTTTCAAAAAGTTGAATGTGCTGATTTCACCAAAATGACACTTTGTTTTTCCTTATGATGTTTTCTTAAACCTTTCATTATTCTGTTAGATGCCCATTTAATGACAAAGATGCCAAAAGAGCTGGTAATATTTCTAGGCAAATTTGATGCAAGATTTCCAAATCCTACTGACTCAGGACAAAATATATAGCCCTCTGTGAAACTGGACACTTCTTTTTTGTGGCAGGTTACTAAAGTTTTCAAATCACATACTAAAAAATTGAAAGAAAGTCTTTACTAGTTGAGCAGAGACAGTATAAAGTGCTTGTATCTAGAACAGACCCATTTTTCATATTAACAAGTGTTCTCAATTTTATCTTGCCCTTGATATAGGGCCAGTGGAAGTTAGGTTCTAAAGCCAGGTGAATAAATGTGAAGTTGCCATGCATTCATTCAGCAAACATTTGTTAGCCAAATACCATGGCCTCTGCTCTCATGTAGCTGATATTTTAAAATTGACAGTGTGGGTCAGGGAGTCTGTCGTCCCTGGCCTGGGGTAATCTTCGTCTCTGGCTGCTCCTATACTCTTTCTTTTGTGTTGCTCCATGATAGCTGTCCTTATAAAATGATTTCTTCAGGTGATCCATTTGACAGGGGGATATTCAATCTCTGCTTAAGAGAGCAAACATTTCCTTGAGTCCAGCAAAATAGAATAAAATTCCCCAGCTCTATTTGGAAAAAAAGAAAAGCTTGCCCTTGAGCAACTTGGGTACATCTTGAGGTTGCTAGATATTGTGCCTGTAAGGTATATTGTCGAGTTAAAATGAGGAAACTGAGGCCAGTATAAGAAAATGTAAGTCCGATTTATTCCGCTCCCAGGCAAGGTTCTATGGTTCAGGTAAGGGCCACAGAAGTTGCACTTAACTTTTTTAGGGTAAGGGGTTTTATAAGGAGTGAAGGTATTTGATTGGATATAGGGGAGACAAAGCATAAGGCACCTGACTGGATATTGGGACCCAGGAAGTGGAGTGAAGGCATTTGATTGACATAGGGAAGACAAAGCACAAGGCACTTGACTGGATATTGGGACCCAGGAAGTGGAGTGAAGGCAGTTATTACTGGTAGGTAGGTGGGAATTTTTGGTGAGTAGGCTGCCTTGGGAAAATGACCTTGACGGGGCAAACTGCTTATGGGGCAAGGGAGTGCTATCAGGCAAAGTTTGTCGGGGCTTTCCGAAAATTTTTGGGCGGGGATTTTTCAGCGGAGGCTGGGTGTCGGGTGCAGAGTGGTGACGTAATTCCCTGTTGCCGGGAAGGATGGGCGTGTTTGAGCTCCCGGCGAGGCAACCGGCCTGACAGTGCCATCATTTGGCCTAAATGAAAACGTGCTTTCGTTACAAGATGATATATTTGACTCTCCTAAAAAGGAAGCATTATTGGTATCTAATGTGTGCCTAGACTGGTAAATTATATGTAAAATCGTAACACTGGAAAATGAATGTATGCTTTTCCTGATATTTTCTTAAACAGTCAATTCTGAAGGACACATGTTTTCTTTCTGACTGAAATGAAAACTGAACTACTGCTGGAGATACACCACGCACAGGAATTTGACAAGTGGCTAATGCTTAGAAACTCGAATGAATAGAATTATCATTTCATGTCATTATTCTGAAAAAATTATAATTATGTGAGAAGCGCACTAATACTCCTTGTGGTTGTTTCCTGAAGGCCAAAATAAAATGATATCATTCAAAGGGATCATTAGAATCATGACTGGCAAAATCTGCATATCTCTAGGGTAGGGACTAAAGCAGAAGTAGCTCCCATAAAAGTCACACACTGACAGCTGCCAAGTGAGCGCACTGTGGGGAACCTGAAGATGGGAGGAAGTCACACCTCAGAATTTTACAAACCAGTACCTGCTCTGAAACAGCATTAGCTCTGACAGAAGACCCTGTCAGAGTTAAATATCGTTAACTCTGGAGATTGAGCTGTTTTAGGCACTCAGTAGAGTCAAACTTGGGCTTGATGGAATGTGACCAAGCATGACTTCAGTAGAGTCAGGCTAGGTCTGCATGGTTATATCTGTAGCATGGCCAACTTTTTTGTGCTGTATTTAAGGGAAAATGGCTTTAGCTGAAGTTAGTTCTGCGTGAGACCTAGAACACAGCAAACAGCCAAAAGAAGGAAAAGTGAGTTGCCTGTTGCTAGCCGTTTTAAGACAAAAGGTATTCTGACCTTGGATGTTGAGTCTTTAGGACCCTTGGTAGTTATTTGCCCAGGGTGGAGATGGCTGTATTGGCTTGATGGGATTTCTAAGATCCCATTATCATCAGTTTCCTGCTTATGAAGTGGCTGCCCAGCTGTCTCCTTTAAGGAGAGAATGTGTTAACCAGGGGGCTCTGATTTTCAGGTTTTTTTGACTTTGGTTTTCACTGCAATTTATGATTTGTCATTTTGGCACATACATCGTGTCTGTTGTGGGTCTACATCCTGTCTCTGTGCCCACAGACAAAATTGAGCTTCTAGAACTCTGACTCTGACAGTCAGGTCATGGACTGGAGTGACCAGCCAAGGAACTGCTTCTACGTGGCTGGAAGACATCTAGGTGGTTTTAGAAAAGAGTGTTGCATCACAGTGCTTTGTACAGAGACTGTGAAAGGTACGTCATCCTATGAATATCTAACCTTACAACAATTTTGATACATTTTCTCAGATTTCTGGGATAAAAATCAGTGGCAATCAGCTGTTATTGTTCACCTCATTTCCTTTCTCCTTGTTGTCTCTGGTTGTGATGACCTCACATGTGAAATGGCAAATGCAGTCTGTACTCTAGACATAGTTGATTCATTTAATACATTCTGCAGCCTCAGCAGACTGACATATTTCTGAGATGAGGAGTTCTAGGTAAAAGAACAACTTAAAGTAAATATATTGATTTAGAAATAATTTATGTATTATTTATATAAGAAAGAAAAAAAAAACCTTTTTATATGAGGAATGCAAGTCCCTTTAAATTATCCAGCCCAGAGAGGCATTTGAAATATAGCACCTGTCACATCCTACTCCCCTTTCAGCTAAATAATACATTTCTTGAAGTCACTTGCTGTGGGGACTCTAGACTAACTGAGGTCATGCAGCCATAAAATGTCATACACCCTATAATTCAACAGTGTATAGCCAACAACTAACCAATGTTATTTCTGTAAACCAATGAGAATTCCTGACAAACAACTTTTTGTAATTGCCTTCTGTTACAGTTTGGACATTTGTTCCTTCCAAATCTCTTGTTGAAATGTGATCACCAGTGTTGGAGGTGAGGCCAGGTGGAAAGTGTTTGGATCAGGGGGTTGGGTCTCTCATGAACATCTTGGTGCCATCCTCAAAGTAATGAGTGAGTTATTGCTCTGTGAGCACTCACACAATCTGATTGTTAAAAAGAGCCTGGCACCTCCTCACCTCCCTCTGTTGCATCTCTCTTGTCATGTGATCTGCACACATCAGCTTCCCTTCCCCTTCTGACATGAGTGGACCTTCCTGAGGCCCTCACCAGAAGCAGATGCTGGCACCATATTTCCTGTACAGCCCACAGAACCGTGGCCCAAATAAACCTCTTTTTTTTATAATGTACCTAGCCTCAGGACTCCTTTATAGGAACACAAATGGACTAAGACAGTCCATCTCCTGATTTGTTCCTTTTTCTCTAAACACTTGAGCCTCTTCTTCACTCTCTGGAGCACTCTTCAAGGCAACCTGGATGTTGTCCCAGGCTGCAGTTGTCAACTTTGGCTTACATAAACTCTATATTAATTTTGCCTCAGCTTCTTCTTTTTAGGTGGACATATTCAGGATACTAATAAAACATTTAAAGTTATATTTTTAAAATTAATTGTTAATATCTTAAGTGATAAAAAACAATGGCAGATCTCAACTATCAGAGGTGCTGAGAACTCAAGAGCACAACCAAAATCATTTAGGAAGCTCCCGAAAGGTAACTAGAAGCCACAACTTGGAAACTTGCCTCCTTTTTAAATTAAATAATATTTTAGTGTGACTTCATGAACAAATCACACAGATGATCATGTATGTGGATTCTAGCATTATATTTTAAGCTTAGTAATATGTTTGATCCTTAATAAATGTTACAGAATCTAAATGCAAGTTCCCACAATCCAGTATTTATTAATAATGACTTGCTCAGATAAGTATGTAGCAATTCAGACTGTTTACACTGAACTATGAATCTTCCATCATTAGTTCTGTGCATAATTTTTTTCTCCATTAAAAAGCCTTCATTCATTCAAGGATAATCTTATTAAAGATCAAGTTGAGTAGGATAGAAAGCAGGGATAGACTTTGTAGTTCTGTACTGAGCAAGTGGCAGGTCACTATAAATGTCTCTTGAATGAATTATCTACTTGTTAAGAAGCTACTCAAACCATTTCAAACAACACTGCAACTTAACAATTGAATTGTATACCGGATTTTGTGTAATTTTCTTCCCTTCTTTGCTTTTTTTTTTTTTTTTTTTTTGAGACAGAGTTTCCCTCTTGTTGCCCAAGGTGGAGTGCAATGGCGTGATCTCAGCTCACCACAACCTCTGCCTCCCAGGTTGAAGCGTTCAAGCGATTCTCGTGCCTCAGCCTCCTGAGTAGCTGAGATTACAGGCATGTGCCACCATGCCCAGCTAATTTTTTATTTTTAGTAGATTCAGGGTTTCTCCATGTTGGCCAGGCTGGTCTCCAACTCCCGACCTCAGGTAATCCACCTGCTTTGGACTCCCAAAGTGCTGGGATTACAGGTGTGAGTCACCACACCTGGCCCTTTCTTTGCTTTTTTTCCTTCCTTTTTATATTTGATATTGGGAATCTTCTCAAGTTCTCTTCTGAACATTAGAGGATTTAAAATTACCAAGGTGGCCAGGCGTGGTGGCTCACACCTGTAATCCCAGCACTTTGGGAGGCTGAGGCGGGCAGATCACTAGGTCAGGAGTGATCTGCCCATGTGAAATGGCACAAATGCATTAGTGGGTGGCAGGCACCTGTAATCCCAGCTACTCGGGAGGCTGAGGCAAGACAATCAGTGAGCCGTGACAGCACCATTGCACTCTAGCCTGGGTGACAGAGCCAGACTCTGTCTCAAAAAACAAACAAGCAAGCCAGCAAACAAACAAACAAAAACTACCAGGGTTTTAAGTAAAAATTAAGTAAGAATATGGCAGGGCTCAAGGATATATTTCTTCAAGAAATAGATATTAAGACTTCTACTTGTTTTTACATATTCTTATATATAACTACTCTTAGAGTTAAGTACAATTTAGCTCATCTTACTAACTTTATTGTTCCCATTGTGGCTTTATTGTTCATACAATGCTGTGGCACTAACAAAATTCAAGTACTTTGGTTTCATTTTTGGAATTTAATTAGTGTTATTCTATCGTTTCAGTGGCCACCATGATTCACAGATGTAACTTTATTATCTGAAATATAAAAAACGAAGTCAAAGAGAGAGAAAAATGTAGCCAAAGTGGTTTGCCAGAATCTGCACTGGATTAATTAAGAAAGTGGTGATCACAACGAAAGCCATTTACAGTCTTTATTCTCTTCCTTCCTCTGACTTTCGTGTGCAGCCGATAAAGACACTATCATTTTAGTTTTCTACTACTTCACTCCGAATACTGAGAGGCAAACAATTTGCTACTTTATAAGTGAGCAAAAAGTCTCCTTTTATTATCTTACAATCTTTATTTATTTATTACTTCATAACCAACATGGTAATTTAATGCCATTTCTATTTTTCTGAAAAGTCAAGCATACCCATGTGTTTTCTTGGGTAGATTACTTATACTGGCTCGTGGTTCTTTTTTTCATTGTGGTCAATTTTCATTTCTACACAGACATTCGCTCAGCCTATGAGATGGCTAGCAAAATGTGCCAGCCCCTTTTATTTCAGATTTTTGTTCACTTATTAAGTAGCATGTTGTTTGCATCTCTTTCTTCTAAATTTTTACTGATGAACAACTGGATTCTTTGTTCAATTATACACACACAGTCAGCAGGTCTCAACATAAAATGAGACAATGCTACAGACCCACAGTATTAAAACAGGATCAAGGTGCATTACAAAATCCTATTGTTCACCTGTGTGAAGAAAGTCAACATGAAAGAGCTGGTATCTCCTCCTGACTACCTACTTTTTGGCTATGTGCAATGAAAACATGTTTTTCAAGGAGTTTGCTTGCTAAATGGTACACGTGAAGTTACTATGTTATGGAACACAGCAACTTTTTTTTTTTTTTTTTGCAAGCATTTGAAGACAGCTTAAATAATTTTAAACTAACAATGGGGTCAAACTTTACTGACTGGTAGTTTCCTGTGGGTTTTGAACATGAAGGTACACTTTTGTTATCAGAAACATTAGATGGCCACCTGTATCACTGCAGTTAGTAACTTTATTTATTTATTTTGAGATGGAGTCTTACTCTGTCACCCAGGCTGGAGTGCAGTGGTGCAATCTCAGCTCACTGCAACCTGTGCCTCCTGGGTTCAAGCGATTTTCCTGCCTCAGCCTCCCCAGTAGCTGGCACTACAGGCACCTGCCACTATGCTTAGCTAATTTTTTGTATTTTTAGTAGAGACAGGGTTTCACCATGTTGGCCGGGCTGATCTTGAATTCCTGATCTCGTGATTTGCCTGCCTCAGCCTCCCAAAGTGCTGAGATTACAGGCATGAGCCACTGTGCCCAGCCTGTCAGTAACTTTAAAAGGAAAAAATAGTTATCTGTGGAAGGTTTGGCTATTTCTTAGGGGTAAATGCATTCAAAAACCACATCACTGAAGGATCGTAGCAGAGTACAAAAGAGTTATGAACTCAGGGGCAGAAATCTGAGCTTCTATCTAGAGGGGATTTTGGGACTTTTGTTTCCTGCAGACTGGCCGGTCAGGTACTTTGGGATGCCCTCACATTAAAAAACAACTAGAAAAAATAATGATTCTGGCTTTTCTGTTCTTATAGGATGTAGGGAATATCGTCAAGTGTCAAATAAAAAACTCCCCACAAACAAAACAAAATTGAAATTAACCTAAAACAAACCATAAAAACGCTCCCTCAACCTGAAATCTGTAGAAGGGATTCCCATTCAGTAGGTGGTACCCCCGCAAGAGCAGGCGCACTGTCTCCATTGCAGGTGGAGATAGGCCTTAGGCATAGGGCGCTGCACAGAGCTGCCCCGGAAACTGTGGTTACATCTGAGGATACAGGGCAGCAGGAGTGTGTCCGGATCAGTAGTACCCTCTGAATCCTAGAATAAGCCAAGGAAACCTTTTCGGAGGAAAACATTTTCAAGTGGAGCCCTCAGACCTTTCACAGATTCAGATCAAATACATATAAGATTTTAGATGCGTAGAAAAGACATCTCTACAAACAACTTTTAGATGAAAAGCAAACTTCTTAACAACAATGGAAGCCAGAATACAGTCAAATAATAACTTTAAACTGCTGGGAGAGTATTACTGTCAATCTAGAATTTCAAGACAGGAGTTGAAATAAAGACATATTCTGATAAACAGAAAACAATGAGAGTTTACCCCAAGAAAACCTGCAGTAAGGGGATTTTTCAACCATGTGATTTGTACTTCAGGAACAGAAAATGATAATTCCCCCAAACTGTCTGAGATGGAAAGTATAACTTCTATAACCTATGAACACATCTACAACTAAATAACACAGAGAATCCTTTTTCAAAAGGAAGGAAAGACGAAAATGTTTCACCTGGATATGCTTGGAATCCTTTCAAAATTATCTACTTTCTACCTCCTTCTTAGGAGGTGACCCAGAGAAGAAGTCCAATCAGAGAAGTGGGGCTGGGTCCATGGCTTGTGGTTTCTATGCAATTCTTTTTAACTGGATAGAGTTGATCATTAAAAACCTCAACATATTTGACTTGGTTCTGACCAAAAACCACAGGATGATTCAATACTGTTCCTACTCATTTGATTTTAGATTCTGTGGTTTGCTCTTCATTGGCTGTTCCTTTCAGTTAGAGCAGTTTTCTTTTTTTTTTTTTTTTAAAAAAAAGATGGGGTTTCACCATCATGGCCAGGCTGGTGTTGAACTCCTGACTTCAGGTGATCCACCCACCTCGGCCTCCCAAAGTGCTAGGATTACAGGCATGAGCGACCACGCTCGGTCAGTAAGAGCAGTTTTCTAACAAAAGAGTGACGAATGAGAAGAAAAAGATAGATGAGATTTTTCTTAAGTATGAAATAGGGCCAAGAAATGTCTAATTTGCAAGTCTTTACTTAGAGAATCCTTGAGGTTAAAGCATTTTGTTATAGAGCAATAGTTGTTAGTTGGGCTGATTTTACCTGCTAGGGGATACTTGGCAATGTCTGGTGACATTTCTGGGGGTCACAGCTGGAGGTGGGGGATGCTACTTGCATCTGGTATGTAGAGGCCAGGTATGCTGCTTAACACACTGTTCTTTAAGATTTCCTCTTGAAAGCACCAGATATAGCCAGCTCCATATACTGTTAGCAACTCTTGCGTTTAAGCTAGTTTTACTCCATTACAAAGCACAGGAGAGTCAACACAATAAATAGTTATTCATAACATTAATGGTGCCAAGGTTGAAAAGAGAAACAAGAATAAATTCTCCTCTGCCCTGGAAGACACAGGATTTGGCAGTAAACAGATACTTTATTTTAAGATATTTAAAACCAAATGCAAGGACACGCTTTTGTAATGCATCTTCAAGATCTTCATGTTTGTTGCATTTGGCTGTATGTCCAGAGACAGACAGCCCTATTGTCTGTTCTTTAACTAAGATTTCCTCTTGAAAGCACCAGATATAGCCAGTTCTATACAATGTTAGCAACTCTTGCATTTAAGCTAGTTTTACTCCATTTGCGAAGTAAAAAGTGAAGGGGAGAAAAAACAAGCTAGGTGAGGTACTCCTTGGGGTCTTTCTCCTTTGCTAGCTGACCACTGAAAGGATATTCCTAATTCTTTCTTTCATTGGTGCACTGGGGCTCGGGTTTGGGTCTTGTAATAATGGAAAGTGCATTGGAGCTAGGTGGTGTGGTTGAGGCTGGACAGACCAGCTATTGTAGAAAGTGTACTCATGCTTTGCTCCGTGCTTCAAGCTGGGCTTCTTCTGGTATTAGTGGCATATTTTCTGTCTACAGCCAAAGTGTCCAGCAGACAGTGGTGCTAAGGTCTCTCAGATGTGAATGAAAGAGATGAGATGGTAAACAGCTCAGTTGAGTAGATCATATGTAATTGCTAAGCTAGAAGGATTGACTGAGGGTCTGTTCATCCCTTGGAAAGAGCTATGCTGCAGAAGGACCATCCAAATGAATAAGGGGGGCTCAGCGTGTCTGGCAGGGAGTCAGCGAGGATGGGGGGTGCTGCTTCCCTAAGCGGGAGGGATACACCTAAGTTTAGCTTCTTATAGGATTCCCTATGGAATCCAACTTCTCACGTGATTTGCAGATGCAAAAGCTGGCATGCCTGGAAAACTCCCTGCATAGCTGCTGCATAACCCACAGTGCTTGGCACCTGAGCCTTGACTCCCAGAACCCCACATAAGAAGGTATTTTCATGTTTGTGATTAAAAAAAAAAAAGAAAAAAAGATATAACAGAGTTAGGGGTTCTTCCTGGGACACTAAGCCACTGTATGCATGGTATACAGTGCATGCATGGCATCTCGACTCTTGCATACCTCTTGGTGGAACTGAAACTGAGGGCCAAGTTGATTAAATTCACCAAACTTAACCTGCCTTGCTTGCTTTTAACAGCTTACTTATGGTTGATCTTAAAACCCCCACTTAGCAGCCAGGTATGGTGGCACACACGTGTAATCCCAGCACTTTGGGAAGCCAAGGCAGGAGAATTGCTTGAGGCCAGGAGTTTAAGACCAGCCTGGGCAACACAGCGACAACTCCATCTCTACAAAAAATTAAAAAAATTAGCCATGCATAGGTTGGTGCCTGTAGTCGCAGCTACTCCAGAGGGTGAGCGGGAAGGATGGCCTCAGGCTCAGACCAGGAGTTTGAGCCTGCAGTGAGCTGTGATGGAGTCACTCAACTACAGCCTGGGTGACAGAGTGAGACACTGTCTTAAAATCCTCTCCCAACCTACCAAGAAAACAACAACAAAAAACTCCCACTAGCAAATCACTTAGCCAAACAATACATAACTAAACTCCCACTAGCTTCCTTACAGGTAACATCTCTGTGGGGCACTATAGTAATGTTGCATAAAGTTGTTTTCAGGAACTAGGGGACAGCTGTCATCTAGTTCAAGCTGGTTGAGACCACTGACCCTTCAACTGGAACAGCTCGCGTGACCTTTTGATGTCAGAGGGCCAAAGTCTCCAAGCTCAGATTGTGTTAACACTGCCATTTGGTGCAGACATGTCCTATGAAGAACCATGTAGCTTAATTAGGTTTGCACAGGAACCCTGATCACCTCACCTTCCCTGCTTGCCAATTACCCTTCCCCATGCTTTGGACGACTCTGCTTTCTATTTCATAAGTACCCCCAAACCCTCTTTTCAAAGAGATGAATTTTGATTTGCTGTCTTGTATCTTTGTATGGTGGCCTTGTGAAGAAAATCTTTTCTCTTTTGCAAAGCCTGTCACCATGGTGATTGGCTTGCTGTGCACAAGCAGAATGAACCTGGCCAGTAACAGAATTACAAGAGTGAAAGTTGTAAATCTTCTCATACTCATATTGTGTGCCATTGTGGTATTTGCTCTTACCTACTCCCCATGTATACGTAAATATCTCAGAGGATGAAAGTTCAATTTGGTTATTTAAACATCTCTGGAAGTTGTGTTAAGGTAAATGTTTAACAATTACTTATTTATATAAATAAAATGAACACACGAGTATGTATCTATCCTTTTTAACCTTTCCAATATAAACTGTTAATTCTCTGGAATATAAACTGTTGATTCTAGAAAAGACAGCAGAAGATTTTTCACCGAGATTTAGATTTGATCCATGATATTTGAACACACCTGGGCAGAAATGTACAAAGTGTTTGACCCTTATATTTTCTAACATAACTGTATTAAATATGGTGAGAATGGGAAACATTATTCATTATAGAGTGGAGCCAGAGAGGCAGTGGAATTGAGTTTGGGAGACCTCTTTTGAAAGATTAAAAAGGATAGACAGCATATCTACACGTGTATGTAGGTAGGAGCTACATAAACAGTGTGATGGAAAACAGACTCATGCTTTGTATGTTACTAATAATTCACAAATACTAACCATGGCTACAAGTAAGTGAAGGAGGCAACTAGTTTTAAACTGTATTTTTCTGGGGATCTCAAGGTCCTACCATTAAAGTTTCCGTCTGCCAAGGCTAAATGATTAGTCCATCATCACTGTTCACAGACAATGTTGTGGGAGTATAATGTTAAAAAAAAATTGGGAGAGAAAGTAGAGCTGCAGGAATAGATTCTCCCTCACTGACACACCAACAAGTAGGAGCATTGATTTTGAGAGACCGAATATACAGATGGACAATGGCCATACCACATATAAAAAGAGAACTTTGACCCACAGGCTGCAGCGATTAGTCCAGGAAGCCAAGCCATCACCTCTGTAGCAAACAGCAATCGAATGGTCAAGACTTACTCAATAACTGCCAGCTTCTCTAATCTCTGCTCCCACTTTGAATTTAGGAACAACCACAGAGAGCCAAATACGCTCTCCTAACCAATCAGATCGGATGCCTGCTTCTACTGAGCGGGTCTCCAGATTCCCAGGCCAACAGCTTCCAATCAGTGCATACCTGATTCCTTTTTCCGCTCTAAAGTTTTCTCATGCTTCTGCCTGCCTGTGAGTCTGTCACATGCAAGTGATGGTGGCTGACTCACATGCTACAGCGAGCTCCAAATAAACAGCCTTTTCCTGGTGTCATTTGGGTGGTCTTCATTTATTTCTGCAATTTTTGTTTTCTATGTAGTTACCAATGCGATGTTAGAGAATCTGACCCTGCAGGGATGAGACATGAGACAGCTAAATTTGACTGTATAGAAGTGGTGAAAAAGAATGGAACCTTGTTTTGGGTTCAAAGATGCCTGAACTCATGGTTGGGGGACATCTGTGCTTGTGAGATGGGGAGAAAGGAGAAGAGAAACTGAGTAGTATACACAGATTATTTTACAATATTGCCCAGAGGCAATGCTGACTATTAAAAATAAGAATCTTGAATTTACAAATTTTTGACCAGCATATATAATCTGTTTTGACGTAAAATGTCTCATTTGACTCTCATGAATGTCTCATTTGACAAACCCCTTCATGGGGTAGTAAAAATAGATATTTTAATCTCAATTTTGAATAAAGTGTTATCCCTGGTTGAGGAGACCAGCTCAGAGGAGTAGCAAAGGGGGTTTTCAGCAGGGCGTGCACGATGAGGGGCCCAGGCGTCCAGCATCTTAACTCTGCTTTGCTCACCCCCTGTGCTACTCCAAGAATTACCACAACCCTGTTCTCTTCATCTTATTCCTGCAAACAGGACACCCCCAGAGCCTCATACCTTGACATGTGGAGCAAATGACCATTAGTTCCTGGCTTGCATCTCCAGATCGTCTTACTGGAATCAAAAGTTCCCCAATGTCCTCTTCTATTTTGTATTCCCCCTCTGGAATATAAACTGTTGATTCTAGAAAAAACAGCAGAAGGCTTTTCACCAAGATTTAGATTTGATTGGTGATATTTGAACACACCTGAGCAGAAATGTACAAAGTCTTTGACCCTTATATTTTCTAACATGATTGACTGTATTAAATATGGTGAGAATGGGAAACATTATTTATTATTGAGTGGAGCCACAGAGGCAGTGGAATTGGGTTTAGAAGACCTCTTTTGAAAGGTTAAAAAGGATAGACAGAATTAAAATGGAAAACAAAAATCTTGCAGCAATTCCGTGTCTTTTTTTTTCTTCTGAGGTCAAATTTTAAGTCTTCTAAATGGAGATCATGTATTTCTGTCCTTGCTTTATTTTTACTGTTTATTTTTAATATTTTAACAATCAAGTACTCTAATTCATTAATGAGGAAACTTTTCTTCTTCATTCAACAAACAACTTATTTAACATTTATTGAACAGACACTGTGTGTAAGACACTGTGCTGGTCATTTAATATGCTGAGAAAAATAAGTTACAGGTCCTTTCCTCAATTTTAAACATAATATTACTGCTGAAATTTACTGAGCTGTGAATATGTGCATACACATTTGTGTGTGTGTGTGTGTGTATGTGTGTGCATACATCTAGACATCATCAAACCATTCATTGAAATATCGATATGAATATTGGTCATGTCTTCGTTTTTTTTTTTTGAGATGGAGTTTCGCTCTTCTTACCCAGGCTGGAGTGCAATGGCGCCATCTCGGTTCACCGCAACCTCTGCCTCCTGGGTTCAAGCAATTCTCCTGCCTCAGCCTCCCAAGTAGCCGGGACTACAGGCACATGCCACTATGCCCAGCTAATTTTTGTATTTTTAGTAGAGACAGGGTTTCATCATGTTGACCAGGATGGTCTCGATCTCTTGACCTCGTGATCTACCTGCCTCGGCCTCCCAAAGTGCTGGGATTACAGGCGTGAGCCACCACGCCCGGCCTGGTCATGTCTTCTTGATGGGATTTTGTGTACTATTTTTTTGGGGGGAGGGTAAGAGATTTTAGATGTTTTCCTAGGCTTTTTATTCAGCATGCATTGTGCAATTAACATATAGTTTTATTTGCTTATTTGCAAATAAAGTTTAAAAGGAGGCTGTTCCAATTCACAGCATGAAGTGGAGAACTGTAGTAACTATCTATGAAAGCACATTTAATTTCCTCAGTTCTTTTCCTCATGTTATATATATATATACCTAGATTCTTCCTCTTAGTGATGAAAGCAAAAAGGGAAAAGATTGTAGGCAATCATCTTTTTTATTGAGACAAGGTCTTACTCTGTCACCCAGGCTGGAGCAGTATAACGTCACGATCTCGGCTCACTGCAACCTTTGCCTCCCGGGTTCTAGCGATTCTCATGCTCCAACCTCCTCAGTAGCTGGGATTACAGGTGTGTGCTACCATGCCTGGCTAAATTTTGTATTTTTAGTTGAGATGGGGTTTCACTATGTTGACCAGGCTGATCTTGAATTCCTGGACTCTAGTGATCTACCTGCCTCAGCCTCCCAAAATGCTGGGATTACAGGTGTGAGCCACTGCACTCGGCTGGCAATCATCTTCCTTTTTTTTCTTTTGGAACTAATACTAAATGATAATTCAGAATTCAATGTTAAATTATCTAGCTATTACATATTAATTTTTTTCTTATTTACTTTCCTGCCTACATTAGCTTCAACAGATACAAGCATCAACCTGTTGGGAGGCCTCCCTTGTGAAGTCTTGCAAAGTGAGTTTCACAATAGGGGAGGTTGAGCCCAGTTGCAGAGCCCCCAGAAGGAAGGAACTGGAGACCAGATGAGTAGGATGAAAGGAGAACTGGGTTAAAAGATAATGCAAGATGGATGGCCTTCACTAGAAACAATAAGGTAACATAGACATGATTACGAGCACTCTGTATAAGCATTGAGAGCACAGATGGTGATTGTTACTTTGTAGTTCCTGAAAGGTTAGAGCACATGATGTTTCCCTTGATTGCAACACTGACGGAAGAGAATGCCGAGAAAAGGTATAAATACTGAACTGCTGAAAAAATAAAGTTGTTGTTGGAGCACAAACTCTTCAACCCTCCTGACCTCGCTTTCTGTCTCCCTTTATTTCTTGCGCACCCTCCACTCAGGTTGGAACCCTCTTGCTGGCAAGAATGCCCACCAGATCAACCTCCAGGAAAACACTGGCCCTGAGTCACAGGGAGAAAAGACCAGTGATAATTTTCTTTCCTCTATTTTACCCATGTGGTAGTCTGCTATCTTGATATCTTTCTATTCAAAACGTTGGCATCATGGGAGAAGCTAAAAGTAAATTAAAGTTACCAATGTTGTGTGAAAAAATTGATACAATAGGACTAAGTTATTCAGCCATATCCTGTTTCTATATGCTCTTCTAATCAAAATCCCATTTATTTTTCAAGATTCAGCTCAAACTCTGCCTCTTTATGAGCTTTAATTACTTGGGACCATGATGATCTATGTTCTTTTCCCTGAACTCTCAGGGTTTTCCCCATGTGTCTTACGTTTACTTCATAACTGATTCATGTATCGAAGTGTTGTGTTCAACAAAACTGGTCTAATACTTTGTTCATTGGATCAGTTGTGGGGGCAGTGTTTTCTACTTCTTTTGTACCTGCCAAAGAGCAGAGCATAGAACAGTACTTCTCAAATTATGTTGTAACAAAACTGAAACTCAGAGATTTTAAAAGACATTCCATGGAGATAATGGAAAAAAAGAAAAATATCCATAGTCCAGTTTGGAAAAATTAAACACAATTAAATGTGTTTCTTTAAAGGAGAGTCTCAGAATCCTTAATATGCTAACATGAATTATGTTGTCTCAAAAAGAGGGATGAAGTTCAAAATGGTTCCTAGACTTGTTTGACTATGAAAAGCTTTCCATCCCCTGTGGATGTCTATTACACTAATGTTCTCTTATGATGTTAAGAACATGTTAATGCAGGGGATTCTTCATCGAGCCTTGTGGAGCTTAAGTCCTGCTCCTTGGTTGTAAGCTATGCACTTCCAGGTGGTACATGATCTCTTTTAACTACTGTATATAATCAATGTGCTTAATTAAAATTCAGTGATGAATACAAATCCCCTGCTCCCTTTAGGGAATATTCTTTTACTTCCAAAAAAGGGACAGCAAAGCATGATTACTGCTCAGATTTTTTTCCTTCTAATTTATTTGGGGAGATATTTGCTGAAAGAATGCATAAAATGAACCAATGAATGCAAGGATATAATGTACAATTATAACAAAACTTCAGGGAACACATGTTAAAACAAATGAGTTGGCTGGTACCCAGGAGCCACATCTAGGACAATGGATTTCTAAGTCCCCACTTGATCTGGCTGTGAAAAGATGGGGGCCCTGGAATGAGTCCTGAGGATTAGTCATCTGGGAGCAGAGCTGCTTTGTACCTATGGTGTGCAGAAAGCTTGCAGTAAGGACTTGTATATATATATTACAGGAATGCTGGTAAAGATCCTCTCTATTTAATCTTCTATATTCTCTTTCAAAAATCTTGAGAGCAAATGAAAAATTATTGTCTATAAAGTGATTTACTTCACTTTAAATCCTAAATGGATGTGAACACATCTAGTGGTTACAGAGCCTGAGGGAAGTATGAATGCTGGAAATGGAGCCACAAACCTGTACTGGTTAATAAAGCAAATCAATCAGTGTCACATACCATCTCCAGGATCTACAATTTCAACTGTTGCATTTCCGGAAACTCCAGTGCAGCCATGAGAGGTTCTGACAGAATGATCTGGAAGGTCTCTGAAGTCTCATATTCATTGTCAGGTATAATTCTCACCCTCAATGTGGCTGTAGTCTGTCCAGGATTGAATTGGACCTGTTTATTGCTCTTCCATTTAAAATCTTTATCTTTTTTTGCAGTTTCATCTTTGGTACCAATGCCTGAATAAAAATCAGAAAACTATAAACATAGTCAAGTGACTGAAGGCATGTTCTCCTTTCAAAGTGGTTTCTATTGTTAACAAAAGTAGATAACATAGAAATTGCTTTTTGTAAATGATCCTTCTTGGCTAAGAGAGTGTAAGTAAGCAGAATTGAACAGAATTGAGAAGAAAACATGGAAGGGTGTTGGTGTCACCACATGCGGGGGTCTGTCCTGCAGACTTTGACTCAATGACGGATGAATAAAGTACACTGTCCCACAGATATTATGATTTGCTAGTTCAGCTGAAGGTCTGTGGCCGCTTACAGACTCCTTGGAGAGTTCTTTAAACAGCTGGAACTGCCAGCCCTCCCCAGCTAGTGAGACTCGCATTTATTTAGCAAAGTTTAATTGACAAAGGCTTGAGTCAACATTACTAGAGGTTGATTAATGGACAGGTTCTGATGCTTAAAGCAAATAATATTAGTAGGTAATTTCCTTGGTCAATTTCCTTTCAAGACAGCCATCTGGCTCAAAGGTTAGCTTTAAGACTACATGAGTAAACAAGCTAACTAGGTAAACTACTCATATTCCTTTGTACTAGCACCTTAATCTCTCTGGCTCCTGCAAACAGAAGTCGAAGAATATTCCCTAAAGTAGGAAGTGGGGAATTAGTATTCATCTCTGAATTTTGATTAAGCACATTGATTATATACCAGTAGTTCTCCCATCAGCCAAGAACTAGAGAAAAAGCCTTTAGGCCTTCCAAAAGGGTTTTAGACTATATTCTATAACTTTCTCTAATATTTTTCCTTAATATTTTTGCCACCACATTAAGTGAATTGCCACAGAAGGGAGATTGATAGGCAGAAAGAATAGAACAGTCTTATTTAACATATTTATTCTAGCACATGTTTATTGATATCCTCTGATGTGCCAAACTCTACCAGATGCTGCGGATTCAGAGATGAATAATAAATTGTCCCAACCCCCAGAAAGTTCACAGTGACAAGAGAAACATACTAGAATATGAGCTCTATGGAGGTAGAGATCTTTGGCCATGGTGTTCACTGATGAATTCCTGGGAATTAGGACAGTGTTTGGCATGTAGTAGGTATTCAATAAAAATTTTTGAATGACCATTTTGTATGTGATAATTTCAACATCTACAGCCTTTGGAAGAATGACCCTGAAAGTTGTTTTCTCATGCAGATTCTTATTCATGGTGGCTTGTTTCCTCATATGTTTAGTGATTTTTTGATTGTAAGAGAATTCTTGGTAATTTTTCAGGCAATTAGTGCAATGTTGGTGAAAATGGAGAGAGACAAGAGATTTGAGCTCTGTCGTAACTTACTGAGGACACTAAACAGCAAAACAAAATAGTGTTAAAATACCCAGTGTGAGATACAATGGTGAAAGGTGCTACCCCATCAAGACTAAACAGACATTCCTCTCAACCCAAAGTGTTCAAGCAGCATTCTAATATTGTTTGGCCTTGAATTTAACACACCCAGAAAGTAATACTTATGCCTCACCATTTCAGATGTCATTATAAGGATTAGTTACATTCTGCAGTTGTTTGGATGTGTGACATCACATATGGCGACCTGACACCAGATATGGTGAGAACTTGATATAAAATAAGTTTATTAGCCCCTCATGCAATTCTTTGGCCTCATTCTCAAATAATCTGAAACCTCATAAAAGATACCCAAAGCTATAGAACATGAAAATAATTTCAAAGATAGGATAGCTAGTCTTGCAAAACTGCTGAAGAAAACTTGCATTAATCAGTTTGGTGACTGAGAGTGAAGGTCCAGTATTTAGGAAGAGCCTCCTTTGGCCACATGTTGGAAGTGAAGAACATAAAGAAGAGTGAATGATGTCCTCAGCCAAAGTTTAGGTACTTAATATTTGGTAAGCATTGTCTCTTTGTGAGGTGCTGAGGATGTCACACAGAATTAGGCACAGCCACCACTGTGGCTCAATTTTTGAGGTTTTCAATTCTGGAAGAGGCAAACAGATAAACAGGTGGTTTATATTTATTTATTTATTTATTTATTTATTATTAATATATATACTTTTTATTGCATTTTAGGTTTGGGGGTACATGTGAAGAACATGCAAGATAGTTACATAGGTACACACATGGCAGTGCGATTTGCTGCCTTCCTCCCCATCACCTGTATCTGTTATTTCTCCCCATGCTATCCCTCCCCAACTCCCCACCCCCTACTGTCCCTCCCCTTTTTCTCCCCGACAGACCCCAGTGTGAGATGCTCCCCTCCCTGTGTCCATGTGTTCTCATTGTTCAACACCCATCTATGAGTGAGAATATACGGTGTTTGGTTTTCTGTTCCTGTGTCAGTTTGCTGAGAATGATGGCTTCCAGGTTCA
>PVKV010020493.1:27128-39774 GCA_004027835.1 Alouatta palliata | reverse complement strand
TGCTGCAGATCCATCATTTCTCCTTTAAGTTTATCTTCCAAAACATCCACAAGAGCAAGTTCATCAGCCAGAGACTTTCCCAGAATGCTGATAGCACACGCCATACCAACTTGTCCAACACCCACTACAGTGATCTTATTGTTTGGGACTGTTGCCTCTTCTTCTGCAACTGGTGCAATGAGTTTTTCCTTAAGAGTTGCCATTTTGCACAGGAGAGAGAAGGCTCTGGAGACCGCAGAAACAGTGGTGCGGAGAAGACAATGTCAGCTGCGTGCGTCTCCAGGGTCCTAATTCTTACAGAGTAAAAGAATTATTGAAGCAAAAACATGTATAAAAAGTACATATAAATATACAGTTTGACGAATTTTCATAAATTCAATAGGCTCATGGAACTAGCTCTCAGATTTAAAAAATACAATTATGAGTACCCCTGAAGTTCTCCCTAACGCCCCATCAGTCATTACCTACCTACCTTCTTGCCCAAGATAACCATTATTTTGACTTCTTATAGTATATTTTTTGCTTATTTTTGAACTTTACATAGATGGAATTATTGGTCATGTGCCTAGCTCCTTTCACTTGAAATTATGTTTGTGAGATTCATTTATATTGTTGTATGTACTATAATTGTAGATCATTTTTTCTCATTGGTGTATAGAATTCCACTGTGTGAATATTCCACAATATATTCAAGTGTTGAGGGGCATTTGGGTAGATTCCAGTTTGGAGCAATTATAAACAAAGCTTTGATGAATATTCTAGAACATGCCTTCTGATGAACATATGCATGTATTTATTTTTTATATATTTTTTGGAGTATATAGCTAGGAATGAATTTGCTGAGTTACAGGGTCACAGCAAATAATCATCTTTGGTAGATATTGCCAAACAGTTTTCCAAAGTGGATACATCAATTTATGTGGACTCTTGTAAAACTGAACTTCAAAAAGTTTGCTTTTTATTATTCTTCCTTCCTTTTTTTTTTTCTTTTTTTTTTTTTTTGAGACAGAATCTCACTCTGTTGCCCAGTATGGAGTGCAGTGGCATGATCTTACCTCACTGCAACCTCTGCCTCCCAGGTTCAAGTGATTCTCCTGCCTCAGCCTCCCAAGTAGCTAGAATTACAGATGCCGGGTTAATTTTTTGTATTTTTAGTAGAGACGGGGTTTTGCCATGTTGGCCAGGCTGGTCTCGACCTCCTGATCTGGTGATCTGCCTGTCTTGGCCTCCCAAAGTGCTGGGATTACAGGCATGAGCCACCGCACCTGGCCTATTCTTCCTTTGTTCTTCAAAGCTAAAGAAGTTTTGTTCCTTCTTCTCTTAACATGAAATGAAAAGACATTTTCCCCCTATGTTTTCCTCTATTTTAAAGCTGAGCTTTTTGAAAAAAGTCTTTTATATATTAGTTATTTTCTTCTCCATCCTTTATACAAAAACAGCTCTGAGAATAACTTTATGTTAATCCAAGCCCAGCAAACTTAAATTATCATAAAACCAAGCATTTGAGACTTGGGTTCATAGTGTTCCTCTTCTACTCCTTGGGCAGGATTCCATTGAAATGATCCATAACGTAATGGAGACCCTGCCTCTGGAAAGAACTGTCTGATTCGAACTTACGTGTTTTTTCTTCTAGAAAGCTAGACATTGAGAGGACTGGGAGTTAAATGGCAGAGAGGGAGGCTTTGAAGAAGTGCAGAATGTTCAGGTTTTCTTGAAGTCAGCTGAGAAAAGGAGACTTCTATCTTGGGAGGTGCTGGCCCAGCAGGGCTCAACTCTCAACTGTGAAATGAATGAAAAATGTACTCATGAGAGCCCACTTGAATGATGCCTACATAACTCTAAAAGGGAGTTGTTCCTTTTCCGCATTAAGTAAAGTGTCTTGGAGGATATTTATTTTACCCTTGCATGCCCACAGCACTTCACACTGGGCAGCTGTGTTGTTACGATTATACTTCCTTACGTATTTCTCTCGTCTTCCCTCCTAGATTGTAAATTTCTCATTGGCAGGACTCGCCTTTCTCGTCTCTGTATCATTACAACATTGCTGGTCATGTGCACGGTGCTCAGTAGTGTTGAATGAATAAATTGTGTTTGTGGAGTTCAGACAAACCTGGAACACTGGCTCCCAAATCTTACAGAAGAGCTGGTTGTGTTGCTTCCGTTTTATGTGTAACAGAAGCAATTTGTAAATGGAGCTATATTTTTTTACAGAAAGCTATCAAATAAACTTTTGATGAATTCCAACCATTTTGTGATCAAATGAATTGGCTGTAGACTCTGATGTCTCTTACTGTACCTGTAACCCAATAGTACTTCCCACCACTACCTCAGAATCTCTCAGTAAGAGGCAGTGTGGTGCAGTGATTAAGAGGCTGGCCCCGGGGGGCAGTGGGTCTGGTTTAAAACTCCTTCCTCCCTTTCTTGCTAGCAATAGACCTTTTAGCAAGCTACTTAACCTCTCTGTTCCTCAGTTTACTCAGCTGTAAAAACAGGCACAATATAGCACCTACCTCACAGAGCTCTTAGGAGAATTGAATGAGGTAACACATGTAAAACACTTTAGAATAGTGCCTGGAACATGGTGTGCCTCGAGTCAATAAACGTAAAAAACTTTATAAAGCCTCAGTTTGTTTACTTGAAATTTTTATATTGGCATGTGTTAGAAGCAAAGAACAAAGCCTGCAGTCCATAACATGTCAATTAGGGCCAAACTTATGTGGGAGACTGAGTTCCAATTCACTAAAAGTGGTATGTGTGAAAGGATACTGTAGGTGCTGTGAGGAGTGCCGTGATGTACAAGGCTCCGCACAAGCTGATAGCAAAACAGTCAGGAAAACACAGGGTGATAAAAGCAGCAAACTAACTGACTTAATTCCTACTGTGCACCAGGTACTATTCCGGGCACTTTATGTGTGTTGTTTTTTTAAAGTAAACCTCGACAGTCCTATGAGATAGATATTATCATTCATATTTAATAAATGAATAAACTGAAGCTTCGAGTGGTTAAGAAATGTGCCAAGCATCACACATGTAAGTGGCAGAGGTGGGATTTGAAACCGCATCTGTCTCATTTCATTTTCTGTGCTAATCTTTATAAACACTTTTAGAGGATGTGGAATAAATTAATCACCCCCTGAAGGAATCTCCTCTAGGACTGTGAAATCCCAAGATGGGAAAATCAATTTAGGAACCCTGTTTTGTTCACCTTTGCATTGCTCATGGTGTTCAGCAAAGATGTTCATTCAGTGCTGGGGAAATGAATGTCTGTGAATGAATGAACAAAAGCACAAGGTCCTTTGTTCCTGTGATTAGATTGTTTAGTTTGGTGGAAGGTCTCAGAGCAATCTGTATGGTCTAATGTCATTCTGTATGTCTCCTCTAATTGCCACAAGCAGGTAAAAGAGAATGTTATTTAATATGACATTTGTCTCAAATTACTTGTAAAGTCCGTAAAAAGTAAATCTAAACATGGGGAGTCATAGAGATTTAAGCCCTCCTTCCCTACAGTTGCCATCCTGGAGCCTCTGTGTGTTGGAATTCTGCAGCTCCCATTGCAGACACTTCTTCCAATATATTATAATATCTACTCTGTGGACCACTATGAGACAAGGTGGACAAGGTTCCGAATCCATTCTGATTCTCTTTTCCCTCCTAACCACCTTCATAAAGTTCTAATTTCCACGTTTTACTTAGATAAACTAGAGCATGAACAAACAAACAAACAAAAAACACCAGAATAATGGACATAGGACCAAAAAAATACTCAAATAAAAACAAGGTAAGTGTGAGTAAATGGGGTGCTGACACAGGAGGAGGGGGACTCCTAGAGTCTTTAAATGCAAGTTCACATCCTAACAGAGGTGGAGAGTTGACCTTTGTATTCCTTTGTGCCAGAACTTCTTGCCCCCAGCACATGGTATCCATTTACACACATTTCACAGCTGTAGGATGGATCAACTGCCCTCTGCAATCATGAGAAAAAAACACCACTAATAGAACTTGCCCTGTAATGTTTATCTGATGGTTGGTTTTGCTAAAAGCATGTATTTTTCCTTATAATTCCATAGAACAGGTAGATTTACATCAGCTACCTTTTGCTTGCTTTCTTCTTCTCAGTTCATTTATCCACCTATGGTTTTATTGAGAAATTCAACAAAATTTTATTGAAGGCTTCTGCTATGGAATGGATTATAGAGCCCCCAAATTTACATATTATAGCCTTTACCACCAATGTGATGGCATTTGGAGACAGGGCCTTTGGGAAGTAATTAAGTTTGGATGAGGTCATGAGGGTAGGCCCTTCATCATGAAATAAGTGCCTTTAAAAGAAGAGTCACCGGAATTTGCTTACTGTTTAACTCTCTGTTGTGTGAGAACACAGTGAGAAGGCAGCAGTCTGTAAGTCAAGAAGAGAGCCCTCATCAGAGCCTGACCATGCTGGTGCTCTGATCTCAGACTTCCATAACTGTGGGAAATGAATGTCTATTGCTTAGACCACCCAGTGTATGGTATTTTGTTACAGCTTCCTGAGAAGACTAAGTATGTATGTGCAGGATCTGTTCTACAAATAAAACCCCTGCCTTGGGGCTGGGTGCCCTGTCTCATGCCTGTAATCCCAGTACTTTGGGAGCCTGAGGCAGGTGGATCATGAGCTTAGGAAATCAAGACCATCCTAGCCACATGGTAAATCCCCATCTCTACTAAAAATACAAAAATTAGCTGGGCGTGGTGGCGAGCACCTGTAGCCTCCGCTACTCAGGAGGCTGAGGCACGAGAATCACTTGAGTCCAGGAGGCGGAGGTTGCAGCGAGCCAAGATCGCATCACTGCACTCCAGCCTGGGCAACAGAGGGAGACTCTGTCTCAAACCAAAAAACCAAAAAAACCCTGCTCCATGGCACTTGCAGGCTAGTAGGTGATTCTTTCTTATGTTCTGCTGTGTTCTGTATCTACAGCCACTGCACCAGGTGGGTCACTCTGTGACCTTCTGCTGCTTTTTCATTGTCACTGGCAGGTGACTGCCTGCTTCTTTTCTTTAATTATGTATAGGGTGGAATCCAATGCTCTGGGGATACAGATGGCTATAGTGAAAGGACTTCTGGACATGTATATTATCTTGGTGAAACATACTTTTTTTTTTTTTTTTTTTTTTGAAAATCTAGTTTGTTTTTGAGTTGGATATTTAAAGCAAAACAAAATAAGCCAGAAGGGGCTTGTCAAAACAGTAGGTCTTAAGGGTTTGACAAACATTCAATGGCTTTTTGCTGAAGTATTTGGTTAAGGGACAAATTAGTTTAGGGTAACTCCCCCAACCTGAGGAACAAATGCAGATCAGGCTACAGAGCCTCCGAGTGTGGAGCTTGACAGTTGACTTGAGGGTTTCATAGTGTCTTCTCAAGAGCATAGCAAGAGGAGCTGCTGCCGGGGTGTACCTACCACATCCACTGCACCTGAAGTATCTCCATCACTCACGGACTCCCTCATGCTGGAGGGCCCTTTATTCCAATTAAGGTATAGCCTTTCTAGGCTATGAGAGGTGTGGTTCAGCACAACCTCCAAAAACAACCCAGCGCACCCCACTCCTTTCACTGCTATGGTCCAAAGAGTTAAAGGGTTTGCCCAGGGTTGCTCAGCTAATGAGTGGGATAGCTGGAAAGAGAATCCACATCATCTAATCCTCTGTCCAGCATTTCTTCTGCTGATTCATTTGGCTGGGAAAGCTTAGCTTTTCTTAGGCTTTTGTTTTCAGAGTGTTTTTGCTGTGAGAGTCAAACATGAGATAGGCTTCTCAGGTAATTGGAACTGAGGACAGCAGGGGAACAAGTGGCCTGGAGACCTGGAAGGAGAGAGGATGCAAGGAGAGAGAAATGCTGGGAGTGGAGAGTGGATCGACGGACACATTGCCTCCTTCAATTTTGCTTTAGAATGGACTTCTTGTGTTTTGTTGTGTTTTTTGAGATGGAATTTTGCTTTTGTTGCCCAGGCTGGAGTGCAACGGCGTGATCTCATCTCACTCTGACCTCTGCCTCCTGGGTTCAAGCGGTTCTCCTGCCTCAGCCTCCCAAGTAGCTGGGATTACAGGCATGAGCCACCACACCCAGCTTTTTGTATTTTTGTAGAGAAAGGGTTTCACCATGTTGGTCAGGCTGATCTCAAAATCCTGACCTTAAGTGTCCACCTATCTCAGCTTCCCAAAATGCTGGGATTACAGGCACAAGCCATTGCGCCTGGCCTGGGATGACCTTCTTAAGAATTTCTGAGCTGCGTAGTCCTGCGTCCATGGCATTCCAGCCCTGAGAGGAAAGACTTAGCTTTGTCTAAAACGCAACAGTTGGCTGGGGGAGATTTATGGCTTTGGCATTGCCTTGGGTAGGTTTCTTGGTGGTGTGTCCACCAATAGTCTGTGGGAAATTGTGTGTGTGTGTGTGTGTGTGTGTGTGTGTGAGAGAGAGAGAGAGAGAGAGAGGGGGGGGGGGGGGGGGGGGGGGGTGGAGAGGGATGGAGGGAGAGAGGGAGGGAGGAAGAGAAGATCACAGTGGAAGGATCTCTTATTTATTGTATCTATTCAAAATCTAGCATTTTCCTTTTTAAAAAAAGTCCTAAAAATATTGGATAATAAAATTGGGTGTAGAAATTGATGTAATAGTGGTGTATATTGTTAAAAAATTCTAAATATGTTTCTTTGATTTTAGAAGTTGGCTTTGTCTCCTCTGAATCCTGGAAGATGTAACAGAATATTAAGGATGGTTTAGAATAGAACTTTCATTGGTGTGATTTTAATTTATTTCACAGACTGAGCATTCTGGCATGAGAAACCTGACATGTACAGTCAAATGCGTTACCCCAGCCAAGGTAGAGCAGAGAGTGAGGTAGAGTGGGGTAAGCCTGAAGAGCCCAAGGCGTGGAATCTGAGTTCACAGTCTGTATGACTGCCAGCCCACTGTGAGGGTTTGGGCAAATCAAGGTTTCTTCCATTTTGAAGTTTCATAATGTGGCTGAAGTTCTGCATGTATCTATACCATCAAAATTCATGCCTGAATAAATAATTCAGGAAAGAGGGCTTCAGATGGAGCTATTCAGACAAACATTGTTTATCTTTAAAGTCAGCAATGAAAGATGATAATCACAACTCCAGGATCATGTGACCCAGGTTCAGAAATTTTATTTACTCACCATGAAGACATTTTGAAACTGAATTTAGCTTTGTTAAGAGTTAGTTATTAGTTGTATTTTGGTTACTTTATAGTTAAAATGTTAGGTAAGCAATGTGTTTATCTTAGTTGTAGCAGAGCTAATGTGTGAATAGGGACATTGCTAGAAACTCAACAAGGTTGTTTTTTTTTCTATTAAAAGGAAGAGTCATCTATTACCATAAACTGTGCCTTGAATATGGCATTAGCACATGAAAAAATACTGTGAGCTTAGGATTTCATTGTGAAATACAGGATTTGTAACACTGAAAGATTTTTGTGAACATTCTAGCATTCTTACTTGTGGGCACTCATGGTTAAAAGGGTTAAAAGAAGGGAGGCATTTTAGTTGCAATACATGATTGCTCTTGAAAATGCAAGTGTAAATAGGATTTTGATGAATTATTTTACTAATTGTTCTTCATTATGCAAAGCAATATATTATAAATGGAAAAAGTAATTTCTCTTCCAAAGGGAAAATGTTATTAAAAAACTGTAGAGGACCTCTGGAAATTCACAGAAGACTCTTTTCTGTAGACTTGTTCATTTTCCCATAAACTCAGAGTAATTTGAATAAACCTCTATTTCTATTATTGCTTCATGTTCTTTAAAAAAGAATATATTTAAGATTTTTATCATAGACCTACTCTTCCGATGGTAGGTATGTAAGCTTGTCTGGGAAGAAAATTGGCAGTAAATTTTCAGAAACTTAAACTAGCACTCATACCCTTGGCTCATGTCTAGAATTTGAGTGCAATAGTGAGACAAAAGTCTGAATTGCTACACAAAGATGTTCATGTGAGAATATATGTTTCAAAAGTGTAACTAAATGATGTTCAACAATAGGACAATAATTAAATGAGTTACTATATACTCATAGGAAAATTTGATGTAATCATTAAAGTCATGTTTTCTTGGCATATTTAGTGCTGTGATGTTAAGTGAGAAAGAGAGGCAGTATATAAGTAATATAGAACATATGATCTCAGTTTTATTATTTAAACTCAGATTTATTGAGGTGTAATTTACATATGGTAAGATACTTGTTTTCAGGTATACACTTTTATTAGTTTTGGCAAATGTAAACTTTCTGGGGCGGTGGAAAGAGTCATAGACATAGACTCTTTCCACCGCCCCAGAAAGTTTCCTCATGCACCTCTATAAGTCAGTATCTTCGCTTTACTCCCAGTCTCTGGTTGTCTAGTTCGTCTGGGCTGCTCTAACAAAATTCCCTAGCCTGAGTAACTTATAAGTAATAGAAATTTATTTCTTGTGGTTCTGGAGGTTGGAAGTCCAAGATCAAGGCACTGGCAGATTTGGTGTCTGGTGAGGGCTCCTTTCCTCATAGACGGTGCCTTCTTTCTGTGTCCTTATATGTTAAAAGGCACTAACTAGTTCTCTGGGGTTTCTTATATAAGGGCACAAATTGCATTCATGAGAATGGAACCCTCATGAGCTAATCACCTCCCCAAAGCCTCACCTAATAATATCACATTGGAGATTAGGTTTCAACATATGCATTTGGGGGAGTCACAGACATTTAGACCATAGCACTAGAAAACTAGAGTTTTTCATTTTCCAGTATATCAGATCAATAAAATCACATATATGCCTTTTACATCTCACTTTTTTACTTTTGAGGGATTTTTTTTTTTAATGTTGTGTATATCAATACCTCATTCCTTTTCTTGCTGAAAAGCGTTACATTGCGTGGATGTATCACAGTCTACTCATTTGCCAGTTCCAGCCATTTGGATTTTTTCCAGTTTCTGATGATTATGAATATTTGTGTACAGGCCATATGTTTTAGTTCTCTTGAGTGAACACCTTAAGAGAGGGATTTTTTGGTTGCATGGTAGTGTGTGTTTAAGAAACAGCCAAAGTGTTTTTCAAAGGGTCTGTACCCGCTTTGCAATCCTACCAGCAACACGTGAGAGTTCCAGTTGCTTTGCATTCTCTCAGCTCATGGTACTGTTTTTAAAGTTGAACCATGCTAATAGGTATGTAGTAGTATCTCCTTTCCCTAATGACAAGTATCAACCATCTTTTCATGTGCTTATAAGCTATCTATATATCTTCTCTAGCGAAATTTCTATTCAAATCTCTTAATATTGGGGTTATTTTCTTAATACTAATTTTTGAGAGTTCTTTACATGTGTTGCATACAATTCCTTTGTCAGATATGTAATCAGAAAATATTTCTTCCCAGGTTATAGTTTGTCTCTTCATTTTTGTAATGATGTCTTTCAAAGAGCAAATGCTTTTAATTTATCTATTTATTCATTTTTAAATTTCATGGTCAATGCTTTTTAAATATTAAGTTTTTAGTTTAGTTTTAGATTTATAGAAAATTTGCAAAAATAGTATAGAAGGTTCTCAAATACTCCACACCCACCTTTCCCTATTATTAACATTAGTATGATACATTTATCACAGTCAATGAATATGGTTTATACTTTCTGTGATCTAAAAAATCTTTCTCTACCCCAATGTCATAATGCTTTTCTATGTTTTTTTAAATAAAAATTTTGTACCTGTTGCTTTTAGGTTTAGGTCTATGATACATTTTAAGCTAAGTTAATTTTTGTGTGTGATCTGATACAGTGTTGAAGTTCATTTTTTTTCTTTCTTTTTTTTTTTTTTTTTGTTAACACAGAATCTCACTCTGTTACCCAGGCTGGAGTGTGATGGCGTGATCTCAGCTCACTGCAACTTCTGCCTCCCAGGCTCAAGTGACTCTTGTGTCTCAGACTCCTGAGTAGCTGGGATTACAGACAAGCACCACCACACCTGGCTAATTTTTTTGCATTTTTAGTAGAGATGGGTTTTCACCATGTTGGTCAGGGTGGTCTCGAACTCCTGGCCTCAAGTGATCTGCCTGCCTCAGCCTCCCAAAGTGCTGGGATTATGGGCACAAACCACTGCGCCTGGCCTTTTTCTGTCCTTCTGTGTGAATATTCAACTAATTGCAGCACCATTTGCTGAGTAGATCTTTTTATTTTTTAAAAATATGGTGTATGTGTAGAAAAATACACTGAAGAAGATCTTGAATGGTGCTTTTACCTTTTTTACCTTCTATTTCCACATTATATTTCCACATTAGCACAAGTGAGCAGAATATTTGAATGAGAAGACACAATATGGTGAAGAATGACAGTGAAAATAAATGCAATAGAAGCCAGAGAAGAATCAACAGGTCATGTTGCTGAGAGGCTGATGGATAACTCAGTCACTGATTTGCCGATTTCTGAACTAATCAGTTTCTGGGAGACCTGGCTTTATTGTGGTTCCTCTTTTTCTCTGAATTCTGATCTAGTAGTTGAGAACCCTACATTTTTCTACATTCACCCTTACAACAAACCCCCATTACTTAACACAGCTTGAATGGGTCTCTGTTTCTTGAAACCTGAAGTAAAATTACCAGCAAGCCTATGTATAGGCAAAGCAGTCAGCTCTTCTTGTAGTGTGGATGAATAACTGGAGAAAAGCAAGTGCTGGCCCCAAAATTTATCTTTTAGGGGTTGGCCTCAATGGATGAAATTAGACACAATATGTCTTTCTGTCATATTATATTTCTGGTAGCTGTAAGTAAGTTGCTAAGATCAGGGAATAACATACTGATATATTAATCCAATTATCTTTCAAATTTAATTTTCATATCATATCAGTTCAGAGATCAGAGTTCTGAAAACAAGTAAATTCTGAATTGGAGTAGAGAGAGAGAACTACAATTAGAAAATTTCTGAATTTAGGTCAAGACCTGTACCTGTGAAACTGATCATCAGAAATGGTGCAAGGATCATTGTCTTAGTCTATCTTCTGCTGCTAAAGCAGAATATCACCGACTGGGTAATGTTTAAAGAAAAATTTATTTGGCCCACATTTCTGGAGGCTGGGAAGTCCACGAGTAAGGGGCTGTGTCTTGTGAGGGCTTTCTTTCTGTGTCACACATGGCAGAAGGCATCACATGGTGAGAAAGAGTGTGCACACAAGAGGCAGTGAGTGGGAGACACAGGAGAGAGGAAATGAGGACCAAACTTCATCCTTTCATCAGGATTCCAAAATAACCAGCCTACTTCCATGATAATGGCATTAATCCACTTATAAGGACAGAGCCCTCATGACCTAATCACCTCCTGAAGGTCTCACTTCTTAATACTGTCACGGTGGCCATTACATTTTAACATGTCTTTTGGAGAAGACATTAAACCATAGCAGTCACCACATGAGATAGTATGTTATGGGTTAGGTCATGGGCTGTGGAGTCAGAATGACTGGGTGTAGAGCTCACCTGCATGACTTTACAGGCGATGTGAGCTTGGCAGAACACCAAACTTCCTTAAGCTTCAATTTCTTCTGCAAACAGAGGTGATTGTGAGGCTTCTGTCAGGTAATGTGCCCGGCATAGAGTAGGTGCTCAATAACAGTTAGCTCTTCTGCTTGACCCCTAATTTTCTCAGCACTAGTGCTAGGACCTGCAGGCCTTGTGTGTGCATTTGAATTTCCAGGCTAATTGTTCAGTTTGCAATGAAGGCATCCTGTTTCATGGAGCCTCTGAGCCACCCCATCTGTTCAGCCATCTCTGTCTCCCCGTGTGGTTTCCCTCCTCCTTTTTAAGACCCTTAATTAGTTTTGGTGATAGAATGATCAGCACCACGTGAGCATCAGCTATTAGCAATAAATGTGGCTCCTCTGAGTAGCTATGGCATACTAATTATTTCCAAATAAACGTAGTTTTCTGCTGCAGCTCTGATTATCTGCTAAATTATACCAGTGCATATTTTACAATTTTTTTTGTTTGTTTTAAAATCACTTGCCTCACGATTGTCTAGTTAATCCAGGGGCACCTGCAATAACATTGTGATAAAATACTTTTGTTTTATTTTTCTTTCAGTTATTAACCTCAGTGCATTTTTAAAAAATAGCCCATTGGGAAATTCTCTTTCTTCTGTTTTCTGGTTCATGTTTCTTAAATGACCAATTAATTGTTTAATAGGTACTATCTCTGGGATGCTGTTGCTCTTTTCCAGGCATTAGCATTGTTGTGCCAGCATGTTAACTCTTTCACTCACTTTTTCTCCAAGTCCATGTGACAAAGGCAACAAGTCAAAAGAGCTACTGAGTTGAAACAGCTCAGCAATTCAGTTCAACTAGGACTAGCGTAGCACCTGCCAGGAGCCATAGGCATAGGGCTAGGTAAGGAGACACAGAAATGAACCACAAATGAATAAAATGGGCTGCATATAGAAATAAACTCTATTTCTGGTCGGGCATGGTGGCTCATGCCTGTAATCTGAGCACTTTGGGAGGCCGAGGCAGGCAGATCATGAGATCAAGAGATTGAGACCATCCTGGTCAACATGGTGAAACCCCGTCTCTACTAAAAATACAAAAATTAGCTGGGCATGGTGGCACGTGCCTGTAGTCCCAGCTACTTGGGAGGCTGGGGCAGGAGAA
>PVKV010020493.1:0-27028 GCA_004027835.1 Alouatta palliata | reverse complement strand
TAAATTAATTAAATAAAATAAAAATGAACTCTATTTCCAGCACTATAATTAAGCTTTACTTCTGTTAAGCTATGGTGTAAGTGTGTAACATAATACAAACATGTGTTCTTTTGGGTGTTTATTTTAATTTTCATGATGGTCTCAGTTTGGGGAAAACCACAAGGAGTGTCGAACCTGCCCAATCTCAAGTGGGTAGGGCTATTTAGATGTGACTGATTTTTTTTCTTTATAACATTTTGTACAATGCAAATATTTCATAATAATTCATCAAGGAAACAGAGTTGAAGATTGTAATTGAAGACAAGTCTAGTTGGGAATCACTTGCAGTAGTCCAGGAGAGGCGAAAATTACACGAATGAGAGTGGGGGCAGGAGTTGTATAGTAGAAAGATGAGGACAGATTTGAGAGTTTTAAAATGCTTTTTTATAGTTTAATTAACATACTGTGAAATTAAGTTTTTTTGGTGGGCAGTGCTGTGTTTTAAATTTTGGAGAGTGAGGAGGGACAGGGTCTAGCTCTGCCACCCAGGCTTGAGTGCATAGCACAACTTCAGTCCACTGCAGGCTTGAAGTCCCAGGCTTAAGTGATCCTTCCACCTCAGCCTCCTGAGTCGAGTCGCTAGGACCACAGATGTGTGCCACCATGCCCAGCCTTATTTTTTTGTAGAGACAGGGTCTCACCATGTTGCTCAGGCTGGTCTCAACCTCCTGGGCTCAAACAATCCTTCCACCTCAGTCTCCCAGTGTGTTGGGATTATAGGCATGAGCCACCATGCCTGGCTGAATTTTAACACATGTGCAGAGCTATATAACCTCTGCCCCATCAAAATATAGAGCAGTTTCATGAACCCCCCAGATTCCCTCATGCTGTCCCCCTTTGTAGTCAACCCCTCCTCCATCCTAACCCTGACAACCACTGACCTCCATCTCTATACCTTTGCATTTCCACAATATCATATAAATGGAATCTTATTTAATTTTTTAGACTGTTTTCTTTCATTAGGCATATTGCCTTTTTGAGATACATTCATATTCATATATCAGTAGTTTGTTCCTTTTTTCTCTGAGTGAAATTTCATTATATAGGTATTCCAGAATTTGTTTAACCATTCACTTGTTGAATGATATTTGTGTTATTCCCAGTTTTGGTCAATTATGAATAGAGCTGCTGCAAACATCATGTATGGGTTTTTGTGTGAACATGTTTTCACTTCTCTAGAGTAAATATCCTGGAGTGAGGTCATATGATAAACATATGTTTGACTTTGTAAGAACCTGCCAAACTGTTTTCCAAGGTAGGTGTACCATTTTGCATCCCACTAGCAGTGCATGAGACTTGCAGTTGCTCAACATCCTTGGCAGTAGATACTATTTATATTTTGAAAGACAATATCAAATACTAAAAGAATGGCTAAATATATGTATAGATCATCAGCAAGCTGAAGAGTCACTGAAAACAGCTTTTGCTTTAAATAGTTCATATATAGGGGCTTCTTAAATATAGCTTCAATGTAGACTCCACCTAATAACAAATAAATAGCACAAGGAATAAAACAGAATCACAACAATGATAGCAATCTTTCCAGTAAAGAAGACGTGTGTGTGTGTGTGTGTGTGTGTGTTTGTGTGTGTGTGTGTGTGTGTGTGTGTGTGTGTATGTATACTTGTATATATAACATTTTGGATACAAGATCTTTGCTAGATATGTGATTTGCAAATATTTTCTCCCAGTCTGTAGCTTATCTTTTTGTTCTCACATAGGTGTTCTTTCTACCACAAAAGTTTTAATTTGATAAAGTCCAATTTATCAATCTTTTTCTTTTAAATACATATGATTCATAATGCTTATAACTTCAGGCATAAAATTGTGCTCTTTGTCATGTGCATTTGTTGTTATATACAAATGTCAGAATCTTTGGGGGTTTTCTGCTTATGGTTGCACAAGTTGCACTGCACATCTCTAGGAGGCGTGATTAATGTGGAATACAATGTGAATGGCAACCCCTAGAGTTGTCAAGTGCACAGCTTGTGTAGCAGATATTATCTCCCTGGTATCTTCTTTACTGGAAAGCTTGCTGTCATTGTTGTGATTCTGTTTTACTCCCTGTGCTATTCATTTGTCATTAGGTGGAGTCTACACTGAAGCTATATTTAAGAAGCTCCTGTATATGAACCATTTAAAGCGCAACCTGGTCCCAGTGGCTCTTCAGCTTGCTGATGGTCTATCTTTGAGGTTCCAGAAATATCATGCTTTCAGACTGGTTTCCTTAGCTGACTCTTTCCATTAACTTCCATTTGTGGAAATTGGAAACTCCCTGCATTCAGCCAGTTTTAGCTGTCTAGACAACCATGGTTTTGAAACTGACATCTGAACAAATGACTAACAATGAAGATTTGTGGCATCACCCATTACTTATGCAACTCTGGATTTTACCCTGCAGAACCAAAAAATCAACAGAATATAAAGACAGACATGCTATTTACAGGTAGTATTTTGGCTATGTGTAATGTTACCTGAAAGGGGTCCGGATCCAGACCCCAAGTGTTCTTGAGTCTTGTACAAGAAAGAATTCGAGGCTAATCCATAAAGTTAAAACAAGTCTATTAAGAAAGTAAAGAAATAAAAGAATGGCTTCTTCATAGGCAGAGCAGCAGCATGGGCTGCTCGGCTGCTTATATCTATTGTTACTTATTGGTTATATGCTAAATAAGGGGTGGATTATTCATAAGTTTTCCAGGAAAGGGGTGGGCAATTCCCAGAACTGAGAGTTTCTTCCGTTTTTAGACCATATGGGGTAACTTCCTGACATTGTCATGGCATTTGTAAACTGTCAATGGCACTGATAGGAGTGTCTTTTAGCATGCTAATGCAATATATAATTAGTGTATAATAAACAGTGAGGATGACCAGAGGTCACTTTTGTTGCCATCTTGATTTTGGTGGGATGTGACCAGCTTCTTTACTTTATCAGCAAGGTATCTGTGACCTGTATCTTGAGCCAACCTCTTATCTCATCCTATGGCTAAGAATGCCTTAACCTCCTGGAAATGTAACCCATTAGTCTTATTTTACCCAGCTTCTATTCAGGATGGAGTCACTCTGGTTTGAATGCTCTGACAATAATGAAGAAGTAGACTCCGAGATGGCACATAACTTCCCCCTGATAACTTAAGGTGCCCTTCAGTGTCTGAGAGTTTTGTATTCTAAATATCTGACTAGCTACATTTTCTTGCACCTAGTTAAAGACAGAATCACAGGCTGTTGACTGGTCAGCAGTTAGTGTCAGAGCTGAACCAGAAAAGCTTCAGCAGGCCAGAATTGTTCTTTGTGTCCTGATATGTTATCAACTCTATCAATTAATATAGGCTCTAAAGTCCTGTGCTATGGGAAGAAGAAATATGTATCCGATTTATGAGTAGTTTTTATTCAAAATCAAGCTGATTATGTTTTTATGTGGGGAAGCCATAGAATTGGTATCTTGGGAATGATGTAACTTAAATGGAGAAGTTGTTAAGAAGGGTACCTTGGAAGGTATGGACTTTGAAAGTTGAAAGTTGAAAAGAATGAGTATGTTACATTACAAGTAGGTAAAAAGACTGTTCAAAGATGGATCCCTGCTTAGAGAGCCCAGATAAATTGTTTGATGGGTGAGGGAAGGAAATGATATATTTAAGGGCTATTGATTCCATTCTAAGAAGTGATAATATAGAAAGAAGAACAAACACATGTTTTTTTTTGTTTGTTTGTTTTGGTTTGTAAACTTCTAAAGAGATTCCAGGGAAAATGATCTTTCTGGATGTCTTTTAACTACCTGGCTTCTTTATAATAGGCTATAGTATAATTTCTGAAAGCATTTCATTTCTCACCATTAAATATAATTTTTGTTGGTGTCTTACATGCTCTTTAGCAAGTTGAGGAAGGTCCCCCCTGTTCTTAGTTTGCTGAGAGTTTTGGTTTTGTTCTCTTTTTAAATCATGCAAGGGTATTAGGTTTTGCCAAATGCTTTTCTGCATCTGTGGGTGTGACCAAATGATTTTCCTTCTTCAGCTTGATGCGATAGATTACATTAAATGGTTCTGAAATGTTAAAGCAGCCTTGCTGTGATCGTTAATACTGAGTGTCAACTTAACTGGATTGAAGGATGCAAAGTATTGATCCTGGGTCTGTCTGTGAGGGTGTTGCCCAAGGAGATTAACATTTGAGTCAGTGGGCTGGGAAAAGCAGACCCACTCTTAATCTGGGAGGGCAAATCTAATCAGCTACCAGCATGAAGCAGGCAGAAAAAATGTGAAAAGGCTAGACTGGCCTAGCCTCCCAGCCTACATCTTTTTCCTATGCTGGATGCTTCCTGCTCTTGAACATCGGACTCCAAATTCTTCAGTTCTGGGACTCGTACTGGCTCTCCTTGCTCTCAGCTTGCAGATGGCCTATTGTGGGAGCTTGTGATAATGTGAGTTAATACTTAATAAAAACCTTTTTGTATAGATATCTATCCCATTAGTTCTGTCCCTCTAGAGAATCCTAATACACTTTCATACCTGGAAGAAGTCTCACTTGATCATGTTGTATAATTCTTTTTATACATAGTTGAATTTAATTTACTAATATATTGTTGAGAAAATTTGCATCTATGCTCAAGAGAGATATTGGTTTGGGTAACGTTGGCTTTGTAAACCGAGCTGGACATGTTCCCTCTGCTTTTGCTTTCAGGAAGAGATTGTAGAGAATTAGTATCATTTTGACTTAAATGTTTGATAAATTCAACCAGTGAAACCATCTGGACCTGGTGCTTTTAAAAAAAAAATATTAATTCTTGATTAAATTTATTTAATAAGATAGGACTGTCCAAATTATCTACTTTTCTTCATGTGAATTTTAGTAGTTTATGTGTTTTAAAGATTTGGTACATTTCATTTAAGTTGTCAAATTTGTGAGTATAGAATAGTTCATAGCATTATTTTATTATTATCCTTTTAATGTTTATGGGATTGGTAGTGGTTATTTCCGTTTCATTAGTGATACCAGCAATTTATGCCCTTTTTTTTTTTTTCCTGGTTAGCCTGGCTAGAAGTTTGCCAATTTGATTGATGTTTTCAAAGAACCATCTTTTGATTTTATGGATTTTCTGCTAATTTTCTCCTCTTAATGTCATGGATTTCTGCTTCAATTTTTATTATGTATTTCTTCTGCTTGCTTTGTTCCTTGTTTGCACTTCTTTCTCTAGTTTCCTAAGAAACATTTGAGGAGATGTCCTATGTAATTCTTACTCTTTATAGGGAACGTGTGTTTTCTTTTATTAGAATTTTGGTCTCTGCTTATATTTCCTGTCTGTTCTTGCATATTATCTAATTTTGTTCACATTAGAGCCCATAATGTATTAACCACAGTTACTTTAAATGCACTGTTTGACAATTCCAGAATTTGTGATATATTTGAGTCTAATTCTAATGCTTGCTTTATCTTTTTACACTGTTTTTTAACAGGACTTTTAGTGTGCCTTGTAATTTTCTGTTGAAAGTCAGACATGATATACCTGTGATAGGAACTGAGGTCATAAAGCTTTTAGTGTGAGGTTTTATGTTAATCTGACTAGAAGCTGGGCCAAAGCTCTAGGTGCCAGAAGCCTCAGTTTCCCTTTTTTTTTTTTTTTTTTTTTGTTCTTTCTTCCCTGTTGTCTTTGGGTTTCCTTAAGAATGTCTTCCTAAATAGAGTTTGTGCCTTGTGTTATTCTCAGTTGTCATCTACTGTTATTATACTAGAGCTCTATTGACTTGGTCCTAAGATGCTGGAGCCAGGAAGCTCTGAGTCCCTGGGCTACAACTTTTGAAACATTTCTTAATCTTTTTTCTCTTTCCTTATGTAAGACAAGAAGGTTAGAGAATGCTGGAGCTGTGTAATTTCCCTCCCCCAAGTTTAAATAAGACTTTGGTAAGGTAGTTTCCCATGGGACAGGACTTTGTTATGGAGAAGCTCTCAGTATATTTCAAAATGTTTACTTTTCCCTCCCTCTGCCAGAAACATGAGGGGATTTTGTTTTCTCCAATCTGAACCTTGTGAATCTGGTGGGGATTCTGGGGGTAAAAATCCATGAAAATGTAGGAGCCCCCTTATGATCAAGCCCCTAGGGATTTTTAACTCAATTTAGATCACAGTCAGTCTCTAGGAATTCATCAATTATGATTTCAATGTTCCTGTTAGTTACTGGCTCCAGTGGCTTCTGCTGCCAGTAAGCTGACATCAACTGTAATTCTTAATCTTGCTCTGTCACGCAGGCTGGAATGCAGTGATATGGTCACAGCTCACCACAGCCTTGACCTCCTGGGCTCCAGTGGTCCTCCCACCTCAGCTTCCTAAGTAGCTGGGACTACAGGCACACAACATTTTACCCAGCTAATGTTTTCTATTTTTTGTAGAGATGAGTTCTCTCTATGTTACCTAGGCTGGTCTCAAACTCCTGGGCTTATATAGTCCTCCATTGTTGGTCTCCCAAAGTGTTGGGATTACAGGCATGAGCCACTGTGCCTGTCTGACCTCAATTTTCTGATGCATTTCGGAAATCATTGATTTTCAGTTTGTTCATTTTTTTCTTGTTGTGAGGACAGGAATGATGATTTCCAAGTTCTTAACATGTTGTAGCTCAAATCAATGTCCTTGTTAAATTTTGTTTCTTTGTTACTCACTTTTAAGACGTACATATGGTAAACTTCACTCTTTTGGTGTTAGGTTTTGTGAGTTTTGACAAATGCATAGAATCTTGTAACCATCATCACTAATAAGACATAGGCATTCTGCTACCCCTGCACTGCCAAATGCCCTTGTGCTGCTTCTTTGTAGTTAATTTCTCTCCCCGGGATTGCTGGCAAGATGGCCAAATAGAAACAGCTCTGGTCTGCAGCTCCCAGGGAGATCAACATAGAAAGGGGGTGATTTCTGCATTTCCAACTAAGATACGCATTCATCTCATTTGGACTGGTTGGACAGTGGGTGCAGCCCACAGAGGGTGAGCCAAAGCACAGTGGGGTGTTGCCTCACCCGGGAAGCATAAGAGGTCAGAGAGGTCCCTCTCCTAGCCAAGGGAAGCCCTGAGGGAATAAGCCATAAGGGACTGTACTGTGAGGAACTGTGTTCTCCAGCCCAGACACTGCTCTTTTCCCATGGTCTTTGCAACTTGCAGACCATGAGATTCCCTCTGGTGCCCAAGCCACTAGGGCCCTGGGTTTCAAGCACAAAACTGGGTGGCCATTTGGGCAGACACTGAGCTAGCTGCAGGAGTTTTTAGTTTAGTTTAGTTTTCATACCCCAGTGGCACCTGGAATGTTGGCAAGAGAGAACTATTCACTCCCCTGGAAAGGGGGCTGAAGCCAGGGAACCAAGTGGTCTGGCTCAGCAGGTCCCACCCCTATGGGGCCCAGTGAGCTAAGATCCACTTGCTTGAAATTCTTGCTGCCAGCACAGCAGGCTGAAGTCCACCTGGGACACTCAAGTTTGGTGAGGGGGAGGGGTGTCTGCCATTGCTGAGGACTGAGTAGGCAGTTTTACCTCACGGTGTAAACAAAGCCACCAGGAAGTTTGGACTGGGCAGAGCCCACCGCAGCTCAGCAAGGGCAATGTGGCCAGACTGCCTCTCTAGAGTTCTCCTCTAGGCAAGGCATCTCTGAAAAATACAGCAGCAACCCCAGTCAGGGGCTTATAGATAAAACCACTGTCTCCCTAGGACAGAGCATGTAAGAAACGGGTTAGCTGTGGGCACAGCTTCAGCAGACTTAAACATCCCTGCCTGCTGGCTCTGAAGAGAGCAGTGGATCTCTCAGCACAGCATTTGAATTCTACCTGGAGTCAGACTGCTCCTCAAGTAGGTCCCTGACCCCTGTGTCTCCTGATAGGGAGACACATCCCAGTAGGGGCCAACAGACACCTCATACAGGAGAGCTCTCGCTGGCAGCTGATGGGTGCCCCTCTGGGACGAAGCTTCCAGAGGTAAGAACAGGCAGCAATCTTTGCTGTTCTGCAGCCTCCACTGATGATACTGAAACAAACAGGGTCTGGAGTGGACCTTCAGCAAACACCAGCAGACCTGCAGCAGAGGGGCCTATTAGAAGGAAAACTAACAAAAAGAAAGGAATAGCATCAACATCAACAAAAAAAATATCCACTCAGAGACCCCATCCAAAGGCCACCAACGTGAAAGACCAAAGGTAGATAAAGCCATGAAGATGGGTAGAAACCAGCACAAAAAGGCTGAAAATTCCAAAAACTTAGAATGCCTCTTCTCCTCCAAAGGATCATAACTCCTCACCAGCAAAAGAATAAAACTGTATGGAGAATGAGTTTGATGAATTGACAGAAGTAGGCTTCAGAAGGTGGGTAATAACAAACTCCTTCAAGTAAAGGAGCATGTTCTCACCCAATGCAAGGAAGCTAAGAAGCTTGAACAAAGGTTAGACAAATTGCTAACTATAATAACCGTTTAGAGAAGAAAATAAATGACCTGATGGAGCTGAAAAACACAACACGAGAACTTCATGAAGCAAATGCAAGTAGCAATAACCAAATCGATCAAGCAGAAGAAAGGATATCAGATATTGAAGATCAACTTAATGAAATAAAGTGAGAAGACAGGTCTAGAGAAAAAAGAATGAAAAGGAATGAATAAAACCTCCAAGGAATATGGGACTATGTGAAAAGACTAAATCTATGTTTGATTAGTGTACCTGAAAGTGACAGGAGAATGGAACCAAGTTGGAAAACACTCTTCAGGATATTGTTCAGGAGAACTTCCTCAACCTAGCAAGACAGGCCAACATTCAAGTTCAGGAAATACAGAGAATATCACAAAGATACTCCTCGAGAAGAGCAACCCTAAGTCACATAATCATTGAATTCACCAAGGTTGAAATGAAGGAAAAAATATTAAGGGCAGCCAGAGAGAAAAGTAGGGTTACCCACAAAGGGAAGCCCATCAGACTAACAGCGGATCTCTTGGCAGAAACCCTACAAGCCAGAAGAGAGTAGGGACCAATATTCAACATTCTTAAAGGAAAGAATTTTCAATCTAGAATTTCCTGTCCAGTCAAACTAAGCTTCATAAGCAAAGGAGAAATAAAATCCTTCACAGGCAAGCAAATGCCGAGAGATTTTGTCACTACCAGGCCTGCCTTACATGAGCTCCTGAAGGAAGCACTAACCATGGAAAGGAACAACTGGTACCAGTCACTGCCAAAACATACCAAATTGTAAAGACCATTGATGCTATGAAGAAACTGCATCAACTAACAGGCAAAATAACCAGCTAGCATCATAATGGCAGGATCAAATTCACACATAACAACATTAACCTTAAATGTAAATGGGTTAAATGCCCTAATTAAAAGACACAGACTGGCAAATTGAATAAAGAGTCAAGACCCATCACTGTACTGTATGCAGGAGACTCATCTCACATGCAAAGACACACAGGCTCAAAATAAAGGGATGGAGAAATATTTATGAAGCAAATGGGAAGCAAAACAAAAACAGGGGTTGCAATCCTAGTCTCTGATAAAATGGACTTTAAACCAGCAACGATCAAAAGAGACAAAGAAGGACATTACATAATGATAAAGAGATCAATGCAACGAGAAGAGCTAACTATTCTAAATATATATGCACCCAATACAGGAGCACCCAGATTCATAAAGCAAGTTCTTAGAGACTACAAAGAACTTTAGACTCCCACATAATAATAGTGGGAGACTTTAACACCCCACTGTCAATATTAGACAGATCAACGAGACAGAAATTAACAAGGTTATCCAGGACTTGAACTCAGATCTGGACCAAGTGGACCTAATAGACATCTAAACAACTCTCCACCCCAAACCCACAGAATATATATTCTTCTCAGCACCACATTGCACTAAATTGACCACATTTCTAAAATTGACCACATAATTGGAAGTAAAACACTTCTCAGCAAATGCAAAAGAATGGAAATCATAACCAACAGTCTTTAAGACCACAGTGCCATCAAATTAGAACTCAGGATTAAGAAACTCACTCAAAACTGTGCAACTACATGGAAACTGAACAACCTGCTCCTGAATGACTACTGGATAAATAATGAAATGGAGGCAGAAATAAAGATGTTCATTGAAACCAGTAAGAACAAAGACATGACATACTAGAATCTCCAGGACACATTTAAAGCAGTGTGTAGAGGGAAATTTATAGCACTAAATGCCCATAAGAGATAGCAAGAAAGATCTAAAATCGGCACCCTAATATCAGAATTAAAAGAACTAGAGAAACAAGAGCAAACAAATTAAAAGCTAGCAGAAGACAAGAAATAACTAAGATCAGAGCAGAACTGAAGGAGATAGAGACATCAAAAACCATTCAAAAAATCAGTGAGCCTGGGTGCGGTGGCTCATGGCTGTAATCCTAGCACTTTGGGAGGCTGAGGCACGTGGATCACCTGACGTCAGGAGTTTGAGACCAGCCAGGCCAACATGGCAAAACCCTGCCCCTACTAAAAATATGAAAATTAGCCGGTTGTGGTGGCACATACCTGTAATCCCAGCTACTTGGGAGGCTAAGGCAGGAAAATTGCTTGAACCCAGGAGGCAGAGGTTACAGTGAGCCAAGATCTCACCACTGCACTCCAGCCTGGGCAACAAGAGTGAGACTCTGTCTCAAAAAAAAAAAAAAAAGAATCCAGGAGCTGTTTTTTTGAAAAGATCAACAGAATAGATAGGCTACTAGCCAGACTATTAAAGAAGAAAAGAGAAGACTCACATAGATGCAATAAAAAATGATAAAGGGGATATCACCACTGTGATCTCACAGAAATAGAAACTACCATCAGAGAATACTATGAACACCTATATGCAAATAAACTGGAAAATCTAAAAGAAATGGATAAATTCCTGGACACATACACCCTCCCAAGTCTAAACCAGGAAGAAGTCAAATCCCTGAATAGAACAATAACAAGTTCTGAAATTGAGGCAGTAATTAATAGCCTACCAACCAAACAAAGTCCAAGACCAGATGGATTCACAGCCAAATTCTACCAGAGGAACAAAGAGGAGCTGGTATCATTCCTTCTGAAACTATTCCAAACAATAGAAAAAGGGGGAATCCTCCCTAACTCATTTTTTAAGGCCAAGATCATCCTGATACCAAACCTGGCAGAGACACAATGAAAAAAGAAAATTTCAGGCCAGTATCCCTGATGAACATCAATGCAAAAATCCTCAATAAAATGCTGGCTAACTGAATCCAGCAGCACTTCAAAAAGCTTATCCATTATGATCAAGTCAGCTTTATCCCTGGGATGCAAGGAAGATTCAACATATGCAAATCAACAAATGTAATCCATCACATAAACAGACTAATGACGAGAACCACATGATTATCTAATAGATGCAGAAAAGGCCTTTGACAAAATTCAACACCGCTTCATGCTGAAAACTCTCAATAAACTAGGTATTGATAGAACGTATCTCAAAATAATAAGAGCTATTTATGATAGACACATAGCCAATATCATAATGAATGGGCAAAAACTGGAAGCATTCCCTTTGAAAACTGACATAAGAGAAAGATGTCCTCTCTCACCACTCCTATTTCACATAGTGTTAGAAGTTCTGGCAAGGGCAATCAGACAAGAGAAAGACATAAAGGGTATTCAAATAGAAAAAGAGGAAGTCAAATGGTCTCTGTTTGCAGATTTCATGACTGTATATTTACAAAACCCCACCAGCTCAGCCCAAAATCTCCTTAAGCTGATAAGAAACTTTAGCAGTCTCAGGATACAAAATAAATGCAAAAAAATCATAAGCATTCCTATACACCAATAACAGACAAACAGAGAGCCGAATCATGAGTGAACTCCCATTCACAATTGCTATAAAGAGAATAAAATACCTAGGTGTGGGTAACACCCCCCATGGGCACCGAGGAAGGAGAACTGTCCAGACCCCAGGCACAACTAGTGCCTGAAGAATATCTTAGTTTATAGTGTTATTGCTCAGCTGTTTCCTTTATATAATCCTTCATATATAGTCATATATTAGTTTATAGAATTAGTGCTTGAAGAGTAACTTACTGCTTACATATATCTAGTATACTTAGTTCTATATAATCTTTTTATATAATCATATAGGTATTATAGTCAGAGCTGCACTGACACAGTGCTGATTTATATAATCCTTCTATATAACCATATAGTAGTTTGTAGTAGGAGGAATGCCTAGGGCAGTCACAGAACAGAAGCAGTACATGGGAAAACAGCCAGACCAGGATGAGAACCAAAGATCCAGGCGGTGGCGTCCCTGCCTGAAAGGGCATACGCTGTATGGCAGGCTTGGAGCAAGTGCCTCTCTTCCTGATAAAGGAGTTGTAGTTCCTTGCATCCAGTTCCTGTGAAAAGTAGGCCTCAGGCCTGAGATCCTGGAAGTAACCGAGGGAGAAGAATCCCTCTGGTGTGACCAGTCACTGTGGCTGTACACCCTGTCAGTCTTTCTCGCTTCTGTGCTAGCTCAAAGAATCCTCCCCTAAATATCTTAAGAGAAGAGCACAAGTCTGTCAGCTCCCACTGCATTAAACTTACAGTATCCTTCTATTAGAAATCCTTTGAAGTATCCAGCCCCCAGATAAGAAGTGTTGTGCATGACACCTGTTGCACACAGCCCACCTCCTTGCCTCGGTGACCTAATGGGGGTGGACCCCTTTTCTGTATGCGACCCTCTACTACTGCGTATGGCACAGCCCCCTGCTACGCACAGCCCACCTCTCTGCCCAGGTAACATAATGGGGTGGTCCCCTCGCTTGTAACTCACGTGATTATTTATGCCCTATTACTAAGGCTATAGATGATGACCTGACTCACGACCCTGCCCCCTGCTTGTACCTAATAAATACAGATGCTCTTGGGCATTTGGGGGATGCTGCTGATCTCCGCTCCCAGGTGGCATGCCCCCCCCCCGAGTCCAGATGCTCTTCACCAGTTCTTCAGTGTCCTGTCTCTTTGCCTCTTGGATCCTGAACCTCAACACAGCATAAGGGACACCCCACGACCCTGTGGGGCCTCCACAGCCCTACACCTAGGAATACAACACTACAACAGATGTGAAGGACCTCCTCATGGAGAATTACAAACCACTGCTCAAGGAAATAAGAGAGGACACAAACAAATGAAAAATATTCCATGCTCATGGATAGAAAGAATTAATATGATAAAAATGGCCATACTGCCCAAAGTAATTTATAGGTTCAATGCAATCCCCATCAAGCTACATTGACTTTCTTCACAAAATTAGAAAAAACTACTTTACATTTCATATGGAACCAAAAAAGAGCCCGCATAGCCAAGACAATCCTAAGCAAAAAGAACTAAGCTGAAGACTTCACGCTACCTGACTTCAAACTATACTACAAGGCTATATTGACCAAAACAGCATGGTACTGGTACCAAAACAGATATATAGATCAATGAAACAGAACAGAGGTCTCAGAAATAACACCACACATTTACAACCATCTGATCTTGGACAAACCTGACAAAAACAAGCAATGGGGGAAAGATTCCCTATTTAATAAATGGGTTGGGAAAACTGGCTAGCCATATGCAGAAACTGAAACTGAACCCCTTCCTTACACCTTATACAAAAATTAACTCAAGATGAATTAAAGACTTAAATGTAAGACCTAAAACAATAAAAATCCTAGAAGAAAACCTAGGCAATACCATTCAGGACCTAGACATGGGCAAAGACTTCATGACTAAAACACCAATAGCAATAGCAACAAAAGCCAAAATGGACAGATGGGATTTAATTAAACTAAAGAGCTTCTGCACAGCAAAAGAAACTATCATTAGAGTGAACAGACAACCTACAGAATGGAAGAAAATTTTTGCAATCTATCCATCTGACAAAGGGCTAATATCCAGCATCTACAAAGAACTTAAACAAATGTACAAGAAGAAAAAACAAAAACCCCATCAAAAAGTGGGCAAAGGATATGAACAGACACTTTTCAAAAGAAGACATTTATGCAGCCAACAAACATATGAAAAAAAGCTCATCATCACTGATCATTAGAGAAATGCAAATCAAAAACCACAATGAGATACCATCTCATGCCAGTTAGAATGGCAGTCATTGAAAAGTCAAAAAACAACAGATGCTGGAGAGGATGTGGAGAAACAGAATGCTTTTACACTGTTGTTGGGAGTGTAAATTAGTTCAGCCATTGTGGAAGACAGTGTGACAATTCCTCAAGGATCTAGAAGCAGAAATACCATTTGACCCAGAAATTGCATCACTAGGATATACCCAAAGGATTATAAATCATTCTACTGTAAAGACACATGCACACATATATTTATGGTGGCACTATTCACAACAGCAAAGACTTGGAACCATCCCAAATGCCCATCAATGATAGACTGGATAAAGAAAATGTGGCACATATACACCATGGAATGCTATGCAGCCATAAAAAAAGATGAGTTCATGTCGTTTGCAGGGACATGGATGAGGCTGGAAACCATCATTCTCAGCAAAGTAACACAAGAACAGAAAACTGAACACCACATGTTCTCACTCATAAGTGGGAGCTGAGCAATAAGAACACATGCACACAGGGAGGGGAGCATCACACATTGGGGCCTGTCAGGGAGTGGGGGGTTAGAGGAGAGTACCTAATGGAGATGATGGGTTGGTGGATGCAGCAAACCACCATGGTACGTGCATACCTATGCAACAAACCTGCACGTCCTGCACATGTGTTTCTCTCCCCACTTGCAACCCCTGACAAGTACTAGTCTGTCTTTGAACTTTGGTTCATAAGTCATTTGTGGGATTGAGAAGCCTCTGGGACTGTCATGGAATGTATATTTTTAGGGCATTAATAGATCAGAAAAGGCACTTCCTTTGTATGGATCCCAAATGATGTATCACACTATGGCTCTCGCCTTTGTGCTTTTTGTTGCTTTAAAAAAAAGTAAACAATTAGAAAACAAAGTAAGAATACATTTTGCAAAAGTAAATAAAAGTAGATGAAATGGTTTTTTAAAAAAAGTTAAGTTGTAAAGCCAATTGCACCTTCCTTTCTTTGAAATGTTCAGGTAGACAGAAGTGGGCAGGTGCCCTGCATAAAGGAAGTAACTAGGATGACTACTTTCTCAAGGGCATCTTAGGCTCACAGAGCTGGATGAACTTTGGAAATGACCTATTGATCTATGCAGGAGTCTGCAAACTACAGCCCACCAGCCACAACTGGCAGACCACCTGTATTTATATGGCCATGGAATAAAAATGGTTTTTATATTTATAAAAGACTGGAGAAAATGTAAATAAGATTATTCCATGACACATGATAGTTATGAAATTCAAATTTCACTGTCCACAAATAAAATTTATTGGAACTCAGTCATGCTCACTTATTTCCCTATTGTCTGTATGCTTTCACACTAAAATGGCAAAGTTAAGTGGCTGTGGTGGAGACTGTATATGGTGCTCATCACTTAGCACTACTACTTGGAATGCTACAAATTGCAGAGAAAGTCAAAATTCAACTGCATTTCAAGCATCATACAGTGACATTCCTCCCTCCCTCCCTCCTTCCTCCCTTGCCAGCTCTTTCTTTCTCCTTCCTTCCTTCCTTCCTTCCTTCCTTCCTTCCTTCCTTCCTTCCTTCCTTCCTTCCTTCCTTCCCTCCCTCCCTCCCTCTTCCTTCCTTCCTTTCAAGTGATCAATATGCTCAATTAGAATCATATGCTTATGAATCAATAATAGTATTTAGTAGTACTTATCTGTGTAAAAAGACATTTTCAAAGATGAAATACTCATTCACCTGTGGAATTGCAATACTCAGTGAGATACAATCTCAGTATAGGTCAGCATTTACAAATGAACATTAGCAATCAACATTGATAATGGGCCAAACACATTTGAATCCCAATGCAGTGAAACATTATTGCCCCTAAAAGAATTCTAGTCATTATTAGACCTATACTACAAAAACAGTATACTCAATTATTTTTATATTTTAAATTTTGTCAGTAAAAAAAATGCATGGGCGTATGTTTTCTTTCTTGTTTAATAAGTAGTTATATAAGATTTTGTCTCTTGGTCTACTCTCTGTCTCTTTACAGAAACTTTTTCAATCCCTGACCTAGCACACTCAGTTTCCTCTAGGACAGTCTGAAGTTTCAACTGGAAAAGCCTCAGGGACAGGGTCAATAATTTCTAAAGATCCTTGTATATTACAAAAGGAACAAAGAAAGCTCTTATGGGTTGTCAGCTGATAGGGCAAACTGTCATTATGAAAAAACTGGACTGTGAACCCAAAAGTGGGTGCCTCTTTTCCACTACAACTGTACTAGTTTTCTAGGGCTGCCGTAACAAAATACCACAAACTGGAGGCTTAAGAGAAACAAAAATCTGTGCTCTCACAGTGCCAGAAGCTAGAAGTCCAAAATCAAGGTGTCAGTAGGACCATACTTCCTCTGAGGCCTCTAGAAAAGAATCCTTCCTTCCCTTTTTCCAGCTTCTGTTAGTTGCCAGCAGTCCCTCAGTGTTCCTGGGCTTGTAGCTGCATCACTTCGACCTACCTCCACTGTCTCACAGCCTTCTTTCCTGTGTGTCTGTCTGTGTCTAAATCTTCCCTTCTGGTAAGGACATCAGTCATACTGGATTTAGGGTCTACCTAAATCCAGTATGACCTTACCTTAATCTGTCTAATATACCTGCCAAAAACTATGTGAAAATTATGAAAAGAATCCTTTATTTCAAAAATGAATTATGAGAGCTACAAGTTTCTTTTGATCCAATTTTATCTATTTTAAAGCAGAAAATTATAAGGCAGGGAAGATTCAGGAATTGCATCCTCAGAGATTCTAAGAAATAGGAAGAAGAATAAGATGTTTATCTTCTATTTCCAAAAAAAGGCACATTCTGAGTTCCCGGGTGGACATGGTGGGGAGGCACATTTGACTCAATACCTTTTAGCAGTGAAAGAAGCAAGTTATCAAAATAGTGCTTAGCTAGAAAGCTTCAGGATGCATGGTAGACAGAATTATGCCCTTCTCCCCAACCACCACCAGACATTCATATCCTAATCCCTGAAACCTGTGGATATGTAGACTTACATGGCAAAAAGGGACATTACTGATGTGATTAAGAATCTTGAGAAGATTATCTTGGGTTATCTGAACATGCCCAATGTAATTACAAGGGACCTGATAAGAGGGAGGCCGGAGAATGAAAAACAGAAGAATGTGATGGAACAATGCAAGCAGAGGTTGGAACGATGGAAGCAGAAGTTGGAATGATGGAAACAGAAGTTGGAATGATAGAAACAGGTTGGAATGATGGAAGCAGAAGCTGGACTGATGGAAGCAGAAATTGGAATGATGGAAGCAGAAGCTGGAATGCGGTGCTTTGAAGATGGAAAGAGAGGCATGCTGCAGCCTCTAGAAGCTGGAAGAGACAAAACAAACAAAAGACAGATTATCTGCGGGCTTTTCCAGAGGGAATGAAGCTCTGCTGACACCTTGATTTTAGTCCTCTAAGAGCCATTTTGGATTTCTGACTCCCAGAAATGCATTTGTGTTGTTTTAAGCCACTAAATTCTGGTAATTTGTTGCAGCAGCATGAGGAAGCCAATACAAGGAGGAGAGCTAGCTAAGTGGATTTCTCCAGCTCCACTGGGTGAGACCTGGTTGTGGATGAAGGAGAGAGCAGCAGGGGGGAAACAGGGCAGGACCAATGCAAACAGACCCCAGGAGAATGGGCAAAATGACAAGTCAGAGCCAACTTCTGCACTTGCGCTCTTTTACAGGCATGATTTGAAAGGGCAGGCAAATTCTGTTTGTGGCATGAAATTGTAAAGTTTGTAGAAAAGAGGTGGCAGTTTCTTAAATTAATGACAGAATGTGGCATTTGTGTGCAGGTTTTCAGATTCAAAGTGATCTCATAATCATTGTTGCTTCCAGATGGTCCCCCGCAGATGCCCTCCTTCACTTTCCAAAACTGGAGAGTGCCCAGCAGAACTCTCGGAGTTTTGCATCCCAGGGTGTTAAAGGCTCTGTGTTAAAGGCTCCACTTTGGCTTGGGAGCTAAGAAATATTTGTAACCAAACAAATGTTTGATAGCTCGGGTCTTTCCTTAAAAAAATGATTTGTCCAAGACCATCGAAAAGTGTTGGAGCGGAAAAAAGAAATTGAGCATTACTACTTGCTATCAGGCTTGGATCAGAATCTCTAGGCTAAAAATAAACTATCTACAGGCCAGCTCATTCTGTTATGACCCCAGACTTCTTAGGAAACAATAATGCTAGAACTATTTCTCAAAGACATAGCAAATTAAAGGAACATCGTGCCAAACAGAGGACAAAAGTTCAGATGCCTAGAAAAGGACTTCAAAAACAAGTAAAAAATCGTAAAAATAATCTTTTGTTTGAAAAATGAATTAGTACTACAAGGGTTTTTTGACATTTGATTTTGTTTATTCTAAAGCAGAAAATTACTTTATAAGGCAAGGGAGATTCAGGAATTGCATCCCCAGAAATTCTAGAAAAATAAGATATCTACTAGGCATGGGTATAGGAAGTCACTGCCCATTCATAGGTAAGTAGACATGGTCAGAGCTTTTCAACTCTGGCTGCTAGTGGTTTTGAAGTCCTTTTCTCTCGCTAGAGAGCTTTAAAAAGCACTGGTGCCCAGGCCCCGAATCCTGATATTCTGATACAATTGGCTAAGAGACAGGACTAGATGGAGCCTGGAGTCCCTTGAAAATGCAAAAATTCCTTGATTGACAGGAATTTATAATTAGAATGAAAGCTTTAGTCAGCTGATTCTTTAACATATTTTATTTAGCAATCATTTATTGTCTACACACTATGCAGCCCTACTCTTTAAAAATTCCACTCTAGTAGGAAGTGGGCATTTAAACAATGAGAATTCTCACACTGTGTAACAGGTACCAGCAGAGGATCACGTTTAACTTAAAGAGGTAGTAGAGAGGGAGGAGAGGTTAAATTAATTCAGGGGTGTGGAGCGGCGGGGGGTAGATGTAAAGGTAAGAGTAGGCTCTGGTCCTAGCTGAGTTTGAAAGCTAACTAGAATTTGCCAGGTTGTCATTTCCTGACTCAGGGAAACTGTGTGGAAAGTCACAGGCAGGCATGGCATGCTCAGAAGGTGATCAGTATTATCACCGGAGGGTAATATTTAGGGGATGAAGCTGAGGAGAAACCTGCTGAGAATTCGCAGAAGGGGAGGATGGGAGGTGAGGCTGCAAAGTAGGCTGACACTGGAGATCCTGGGGGACCTGTCAACCTTCAGGCCTTGGAAGGTATATGCTGGCACTGATGGACATTGAGTCATGGGGTCTGAGAGCTGGGATATGATCAGATTTGCATTTTTGCGGGATCCCTGTGGCAGGCCTGGGGAAGATAGGCCTAGGAGAAGTGGGACAAAGAGCAAGGAGATGAGTATGGGGAAGATAGGCCTAGGAGAAGTGGGACAAAGAGCAAGGAGATGAGTAAGGAGGTTGCAAGAGAAAGACAAATTGAAGTGCAAGACAGGAAAGTATAGCTCTAAAAGATATTGAGATGGCAGAATGAACAAGATCTGGCCATTGAATGACAGATACAAAGGAGACAGGGAGTCTCCACTGATTTCCAGGTTTTTAATTTGATGAGCCAGATGGCTTGTAATACCCATCAACCACAGAACATTGCACCACAATTGATTTTATAGAATCAGAGCATTATGCAGGAGCAGGTATCTTGAGGCTTAGCTCTGTACCATGTCAAGTGAACCATGCTCTGCAGGTCACCCCAGCCTTTGAACGTATGGTTGTGGGGGCTGGAGTGTGGGGTGTTTGTAGGTGTGCAGAGTAGAATATGGGTTGAAGCAACAACCTTTTGCTCTAGATTCCATTAGCTAAAGCAATTGCAGCCCTCAAATCATTCCATATGGTTAAACGGTCTGTGGGGTTTTCCTAATGAGGCTTAGGATGGTGCAATTACCCTTGTTTTCTTCTGGTCAATATTTTATATCCCTCCTAGATGTGGATGCTGTTTTACTGCTGAGCCAAGGTCACAAATGGCTGCTCCTACCCAGAATTGTGGCTACTTCTTGCTCTACTCCAACAGTCATCATACCCAAGTGGGGCAACAACCTTTCTTCTACCTGTCCATCAGTCCCCAGCAGAGCCTTGCATTCATAGCCTCTTCTGCACTGGTGGCTCAAACAAACATTTGACTTGTGTTTCATGCCCTTTCTAATTACCCAGTGCAAGAATGAGGGCCATAAAATGGGGTGAAAGTGCAAAATCGGGCTGTACTCTAACACTGTCCCCATTTTCAGGCTAAGCCTGGTTCCTTTTACTCCCTCCTTCTTCCCTGGTGCCAGTCACTTCTCCATCTGTATATTGTCCTAGAGTTGAAGGAGCAGTCCCTGGTCTTCACCCGCTTAGAGCCTTAGCCCTGGAGACTTCCACAGGATCCAACCACTGTCCATATGAGGCTTCTCAGGGCTTCCCTACAAATAAAACCGTGGTGCATCCTGAATTCACCAAGGGTATGAGTTCAGGCCTTCCCTCTTGTCTCTCACTTTGATTTTGCAGAGATTTCAGGCAAGATTGCTAGAATTTAAACATGTGTCTTATGTCTAATATAGAAATTATTCCTTTTGAGGCCAGGTGTGGTGGCTCGTACCTGTAATCCCAGCACTTTGGGAGGCTGAGGAGAGAGGATTGCTTGAGGCCAGAAGTTTGAGACCAGTTGGGGTAACATAGGGAGATCCTTGTCTCTATAAAAAATTGAAAAATTAGCCAGATATGATGGTGCACATGTAGTCCCGGCTACTCGGGAGGCTGAAGTGGGAGGATCACCTGAGCCTGGAAGTTCAAGGCTGCAATGAGCTGTGATAGCACCACAGCACTCCAGCCTGGGCGACAAAGCAAGGAGGCTCTGCCTCGTGAAAGAAAGAAAGAAAGAAATTGTTCATTTTTTACTGTCACATAGACCTGGAAAAACAGGTTCTTCCAGTATATCAAGGTAATGTAAGTCATTTCCGATTTACTTCTGTGCTCAGACTTAAGGCTTGGAGTTTCTATTGGTTTCCTTGGATTGTTGTAACGAATTACCACAAACTGGGTGGCATAAAACAACAAACACTTACTCTTTCACAGTTCTGGACGCTTGAGTCTGAAATCAGAATGTCAGCAGGGTGAGTTCCTTCTGGAGGCTCTGAGGAAGAATTCGTTCCCTGCCTGTCTTCTCAGTTCTGGTGGTTACTAGCAACCCTGCCATTCCTTGGCTTGTGGCAACATAACTCCAACGGCAGCTTCACCTTCACATGGCCTTCCCAGTGTCCCTGTGTTACATTTCCCTCCTGTTTCCCTTAGAAGCATGCCAGTCATCGGGTGTAGGGCCCACTCTAAATTTAGGATGATTTCATCTTAAAAGTTTTACCTTAATCACACTTGCAAGATCCTATTTCCAAAGAAAGTCACATGCACAGGTGCAGGAAATTACACCTTTGATCTGTCTTTTTGAAGCCACTATTCAACTGATCATAGGACCCAGCATTATCTCTGCATTGGTTGCTCCACCAAGGTGGTGACCTAGAAAAAATATTTATCTGATAAATGGGGTTGTTTGGGGTAAACTGGGAAATGGCTCCCTTCTGAATTTAAGGTTGGTAAGATCATATTTGGTGTTCTGAAGAGTACTTAGTATTAATGAAGCTATAGACACACACACACACACACACACACACACACACTCACTCCAAAAATAATAATATTGTCATTTTCTGCTTTAAATAAAACTCCCATTTTCCAATGTGAATTTTCCTCTGAGTTTTCCATAAGTCATTCTATACTAATACCTTTCCCCCTGAATTTGATAAATGATTTACCTTTTCCAATAGTGTCTCCCACATGTATTCCTCAAAGTACAGGTAGCCCTGGCGTAGGAAATGCCTCTTCTCAGCATGTTTCTTCTCTGAATTTGACAGTGAAAGGATTCCTGATGTCCCCACCCTCTTGCCAGATCCGGCCAGGGACACATGCTCTTCTTGCTCGTGGGTCAGCAGGAAACAGCCGCTGGGATGCTGGAGCTGTTTCGAGTCGTGTTGTTAGTTCTCATACAGCTTGTCCCACAGGCTTTGCCATTTGGCAGACTTAGAACATTGCTTGTGAATATGGGTTTCCACTTAGTGTCGGAGAAAGATTACTACTCACATCACGTGTATCAGTGGCTTGGAACTTCTTTAGAAAATAAGACTTGGAGATAAGATCTATTGCCCTTCTCAAACACTTCCAGAGCAGAAACTACTCACTCCTAGAAAAGAATGTAAAATAAGACTCTTCCTGGCCAAGACTCTCCTCATCTCTCTCTTAAGTCAACAGAGACAAGACAAATTTCCACTGAGGAAACAAAGTCTGCTTGGATAAAGAAGGAAGATGTGAAGGTCAGACAGAGACAGTTGGCAACAATGCCAGCCCTGTTCCCAAGAACACCTGCCCTGCTTACCACAAGGGAGCGGAGGCCAACATGAAGATGACGTTTCCAGTTCCTTTTCCTTTTCTCCAGTGCTCCTACCTGCTCTGAGCTAGGTAATGCCAATGTCTAGGAAAACAGTATTGGCTGAATCCCACTGGAGAGTCCCTTGGCCTCCATGGTGACACATAAGAAGTCTGCTCTAGATACCTTTAGAATTGGTTGGGCAGCAGCTTGGGGTTGGCTTTGGCAAAAATTAAATCTGTGAGACTGAGTTAAAGAGAAAATGCAACTAGCTTCCCAGGAATAATGCAAGATTTGAGACTCTGCAAAAAGGGTGAGACCTGAAAGGGAGATGGAACAATGTATATAAAGAGGTACAGTACCCCTGGCATTCACTGAACTGAAGTAGCTGCAAATGAGGTACATTTACCTCCTTAAATGAAGGTGGTCAGATGTTCCTTATCCTCATGAGAAGAAAACAATGACAATAACTAAACAATGACAATAACTTCCCAGAAAAGTGGCTAAAAAAATTAGTGACGAATTGTTAAAGAACTCCCTTTCCTGCCTGAATTTGCCTAAAGGAAGGAAGCACAATATCACGATATTATCTACTGCCTACTGTCTTCTGGAAGATAGTCCCTTGTATGAAGAAACTGGTGAATCTGAACAGTCCAGGGATAATGGAATTTATCCATCTATCCATCCATTCACACAGCAGTCCATTTATCATTCAATGAACTTATTGAATATCTATCATATATTGGGCACTGTAAGAGATGTAAGGATGAATAAGACATGGTGCTGAAATCACATGTCTTTCAACCTCAGGATCCGGTGACATTGTCGTTTTCTCCATTAGGTGATAAATATACAAATCTTCCTTTAGCCACAGCAAGCAGTTGACTACTAGAGAAAGAGGTATCTGAAGTCAGAGTTTAGGTTCAAATCCCAGCCCCATCACAAGTTGTGCGATTGTGGATAAATTAATTAAACTCTCTGGGCCATAGTCTCCTCATTTGTGAGTGGGAAATAATTCCAACTCCAGGAAGTTATTATATGGAATAAATGAAATGCATAAAACTCCTGGGTATAGTAGTTTTCTTTTCTTCTTTTTTTGGGAAAATCTTTCCCTCTAACAGGAGGGTGGCATTCCTCTTTAAAATAGTTAGTGTTTATAACTTTAGTTTGAGGCTCATAAAGAAAGGAATTTGATTGTATACTCCAAGTCAGGCTTACCTGGCAAGTCTCCTAGTTCTTTTTCACAATAGCTCTCTTCCAGGATTCTTGGAATGTCCAAGTTTAAAGAGGTTTCAAAGCTCTCAAGCAACCTCCTGCTTCATGCCAGGTCAACCTGGATTTCTCTTCTTAACAGTGCTGAATCTCCTTGCATATTTTGGTTTTAGTGCATGCTAGCGCATTGAGGAATGCCAAAGGGGCCATCATTGCTCTTACTCATGCTTAAACATTTGCTCACCCAGCCTACAGACTCAGACTCAATGATGCATACCAGGGAGCCACACACATTTCTCAAGTATGTAAGTCAAAAGCTAGTATTTATTTATTAATGGGTCAGACACATACTATTTATATACTTAATTTAGTTAGTTTTTTTTTTTTTAATCCTAAAGTCTCTCCAACCAAAACTTTAGGATCAGAAAACATTGAATTCTAATTTTTTTTTTTTTTTTTTTTTAAAGAAACAGGGTCTTGCTCTGTCACTCAGGCTGGAGTACAGTGGAATGGTCATAGCTCACTGCAGCCTGAAACTCCTGGGCTCACGTGATCCTCCCACTTCACCCTCCCAAATATCTGTGACTACCACCACCACACCTGGTTAATTTTACTTTTATTTTTGCAGAAATGGGGACTTGCTGTATTGCCCAGTGTGGTCTCACACTCCTGGCCTCAGGCAATCCTCTGAAAGTGCTGGATTACAGGTGTGAGCCACTGTGCCCAGGTGAAATGATCTCCATTATTTAAAAATGCATTTATGGTTCTTATGAAAAATAAGATGAATATTGGTAAATGTCATTTCAGCAAAGATGGGAAATATCAAAAGAGGTAGAAATTCTGCAATGTGTTGATAATTTCACAAAGATTACATTGGGCAAATTGTAGAACCTTTAAATATCTTGTTCCACCAGTCTTTCTTGCTAACTGCTGGTGCCCTTTATTAGCTCTGTAACCATGAGCAAATACTCCTTCAGTGTTTTATTTTTCCCATTTGTAACATGGGGACAATAATACCTATATCCAGGATGATTGCGAGATCACAGATAATGCCTATAAAAGATGTAGCAGAAAGCCTGGCACATGACACTCAGTAAACACTATATTACAGGCATGCCTTATTTGATTGCACTTTGCTTTATTCCACTTTGCAGATTTTGTGTTTCTTTACAAATTGGAGGTTTCTGGCAATGCTGCATTGAACCAAATCTATTGGCAACATTTTTTTTCCAACAGCATGTGTTCACTGTGTCATATTTTGGTGATTCTCACAATATTTCAAACTCTTTCATTATTATTATATCTGTTATGGTGATCTCTGATCAGTGATATTGGATGTTACTCTTGTAATTGTCTTGGGGTTCCATGAACCATGCCCATATAAGACAGCAAAGTTAATCAATAACTGTTGTCTGTGTTCTGAATGCTCCACTGTCCAGCTGTTCTGTCTCTCCCCATCTCCTTGGGCCTCCCTATTCCCTAAGACACAACAGTATTGAAATGAGGTCAAAATGGCATCTAAGCATTCAAGTAAAAGAGACAGTTGCATGTTTCTCTCTTTAAATCAAAAGCTAGAAATTATTAAGCTGAGTAAGGAAGGCACATAAAAAGCCAAGATAGGCTGAAAGCTAGGACTCTTGAATCACAGGTAGCCAAGTTGTGAATGCAAAGGAAACATTAAAAAATATATATTAAAAGTGCTACTCAAGTGAGCACATGCATGAGAAAGTTAAATAGCATTATTGCTGATGTGGAGAAAGTTCAGCTGGTATAGCTGGAAGACTAAATCAGCCACAGCATTTAATTAAGCTAAAGCCTAATCCAGAGCAAGGCCCTAATGCTCTTCAATTCTGTGAAGGCTGAGAGAAGTGAGAAAGCTGCAGAAGAAAAGTTTGAAGCTAGCTGAGGTTGTTTCATGAAGTTTAGGAAAGAAGTCATCTTCATAACATAAAAGTGCAAGATAAAGTCCTGATGTAGAAGCTACAGCAAGATATCCAAAAGATCTAGCTAAGATAATTGATGCAGGTGGCTTCACTAAACAATAGCTTTTCTGTGTAGACAAACAGTCTTCTATTGGAAGAAGATGCTATCCAAGACTTTCATCACTAGAGAGGAAAAGTTAATGCCTAGCTTCAAAGGACAAGCTGACTCTTGTTAGGGTTTAATACAGCTGGTGATTTTAAGTGGAAGCCAATGCTCGTTTGCCATTCTAAAAAATCCTAGAACCCTTTAGAATTATGCTAAGTCTACTTTCCCTGTGTTCTATAAATGGAATGACAAAGCCTGGATGACAGCACATCTGTCTGCAGCATGATTTACTGAATATTTTAAGCCCATTGTTGAGATCTACTGCTCAAAAAAAAAAAAAAAAAGATTTCTTTCAAAATATTGCTGCTCATTGACAATGTACCTTGCCCCTCAAGAACTCTAATGGAGATATACAAGGAGATTAATGTTATTTTCCTGCCTGCTAACACAGGATTTATTCTGCAGCCCATAGATAAGGAAGTAATTTCAACTTTCAAGTGTTACTGCTTAAGAAATAAGTTTTGTAAGCCTATAGTTGCTACAGTGATCCCTCTGATGGATTTGAGCAAAGTGAATAAAAATCTTCTGGAAATGATTCACTACTCTAGATGCCAATTAGAACACCCGTGATTCATGGGTCAAAGTATCAAGATTATCAGAAGTTTGGAAGCTGATTTCAACCCTCATGGGTGACTTGGAAGGGTTCCAGTGGAGCAATTAACTGCAAATGTGGTGAAAGTAGCAAGAGAATTAGAGTTAGAACTGGAAGCTAAAGATGTGGCCGAATTGCCACATCTCATGATCCAACTTGAATGGATGAGGAGTTCGATAAGCAAAGAAAGTATTTTCTTTAGTTGAAACTTACCCCTGGTGATGATGCTGTTAACATTGTTGAGATGCCAACAAAGGATTTAGAACATTACATAAACTTAGTTGATAAAAGCAGCAGCAGGGTTTGAGAGAATTGACTCCAGTTTCGAAAGACATCCTATTGCTATCAAACAGCATCTCATGCTACACGAAAGTCTTTTATGAAAGGAAGAGTAAACTGATGCAGCAAAGTTCATTGCTGTCTTATTTTAAGGTGGATCACGAGGTCAAGAGATCGAGACCATCCTGGTCAACATGGTGAAACCCTGTCTCTACTAAAAATACAAAAAATTAGCTGGGCATGGTGGCACGTGCCTGTAGTCCCAGCTACTTGGGAGGCTGAGGCAGGAGAATTGCTTGAACCCAGGAGGCGGAGGTTGCGGTGAGCCGAGAT